>JAURVB010012563.1:0-137500 GCA_033002965.1 Piper betle | reverse complement strand
ATAGCCATATAAAATGTTTATATACAAAGTTGATCTAATCCCCTCTTGAACTTGATCCTCTTCTCTTTCGTAAGTTCATTCCATGCAAAAGTTTCGAATCACTTGAAATAAATAAAATAATTACAATATTGAATGCCTAGTCAAATATTTATATTAGATATAAAAACACCACCATTTTGTCTCTCATCTTTGTTTTTCTTCCTAGCCTTCTTTGGCCTCCCCACTTGCGGCCTCATTATAGGAGGTGTATTATATCACCGTCTACTTGAACTCGTTTTGATTTATATACCATTGGTTGAATAAAACGTGCATGTCTCCTTGTAACAAGTAATCAAAAACATCTCATTGCAAAATTCTTCTATATTATTTCGATTATACTAAGACACCAATGACATGTATGCATGGCCTCCTTGATAGCAACCATTTACAACATGAGCAAGTTTTGTCTTTTCAAGAGGAAACAACATACACTTTGTCTATATGTCTACACTCAAATTAACCATCTTCATTCGGCATTATATTTACCCAACGTGCATCATGCTTGACAAGTTCAAGCTTCTTTAACAAATCTGGACAAATTAGTACACCATCTTTTTATTTTCTACTTATTTTTTCTCCAATCTTCCCATACACATTCTCATAATACTTTTTACCAAACTAATTTTAGGTTTTTCCCTTGCTTTTAATATCAAGCTATTAAATGATTCTGAAAAATTATTTACCAACTCGATACTTTTCACACATGGCTAAATGCACGTCTTGGAGGAATTTTAGAAAAATAAGCATGTACACTGGGATTCAAGGTCTTTATCACTCCCACAAACTCATCAAAATCAATCTAAGGCAACTTTGAGTTGCTGACTAAAATGCATTCCTCAATGCTCTTCTTGGGTAACTATTTTTGAAGTTCTCATATAAGTTACGATAAAAAATCGATGATCACTGATGGGAATGACATCATCAAAGGCATTTAGAATACCCTGTAAAATAATAATTAGATATGTATGTGCACATTAAACAAATAAGGAAAACAATTTTTTTAAAAGCAATAATAGAGAAAATTGTACTTTTGCCTGTATGACATAAATGTCCATCCATATTCTTCTAAAGGACCAAATGACAATAATAGTTCATGAATAAATCAAGGCCAATTGTCATTGTTTTGTGACTCAATTATGACTCAACTACTGCAAAAGCCATAGAATACAAGCCATTGCTCCCATCTAAACTAGTAGCAAAAAGCAAAATACATTTCTTTGGACCTTTGAGAAAACATTCATCTAGGCCAATCAATGGACAACAACCTTCTATAAATCCTTTTTCGTTGCAACAAAACAATCAAACAATTTCTTAAAAGTCAAATGAGAGCTTGAGAGTGGACTGTCAACAAGTGCCCTAGTACCACAATTTGTTCAGTGCAATGTTGCACATTAACTACGTAACTTATAGCATTGCTCCCAAAATGATCCACATATGTTCATCAATGCCTTTCTTTTGGCCCTACAAACTAATTGTTTTGATACTATAACTCTAAATTCTCTAAGTAGATTCCGCTGGATTGTTTCAATATTCAAATTTCGATCATCTCGTAACTTGTCCTCTATTTATCTTACAATTTATTTTACACTTGTTGAATTCTTATCAACACGTGTGCAAGTGTTTTCCTTCCTATAAGTCTTGGTACAAAATATTTGCCCATCTTTCAACAATGAGGCACACAATCTCCATTTGCATCCGCTAATTGCACACTCTACAGTATATCAATCAAGCTCATTTTCCCCCCTCTTCAATTAGAACTCGTTTTGGATTGAGAACTCATCCACAATTTGTCTCAATTCAACACTAGATGGAAGCTTCATTCCAACAAACAATCTAGGCTTCTCTATATCTTTTGCTTGAAAATTTGCACAATCACTGTCATTAGAATAATACCCAAACCCCCTCATCATTATCTGAAAACATATATGTATTGATGACAATTGGCATATCATCAATGTCGTTCCCAACCACATCAACACTCTCCCTTGGCCCATCAGTATCTATGTTTTCATATTCATCTTCCCATAGAGAGTGATCCCATTCAATAGATGCATCATCTTCACTAATTTCCTCATCTTCACCTCTAGCATTGTCTCTACATTCAACATCTTCATTCACGTGAATTGTCACCATCTCATCGAGTGATTTGTACAAAATAAAACATAGTTAATGCACATGCACAAATAAGTTTTACACTATAAACAAAAGAGTACAACATCCTCATTCTAGTAAGACAAGTTTTTTGCTGGGGCCAATTTAGCATAATTATCTACTTGATTTAAAAGTAACTAGAGCAAAAATTATATCTTATACCTCTCAACTTCTAACTCATAAAAAGCCAAACAAAAAAAAGAATTACTTACTAATTAAACGAATACCATCTATAAAGAAAGCTTCCTGAGATTACACAATACCACAAAAAGTGGAGATACTCTCAATAGCTGAGCAAGATAAGTACCACAACGAGGAAATGAGGTGGAGATGTACCCCCTAATAGTACCATATTATGAACAAACCTATGTTATTGTTTTGAACTTCTTTCTAATAAATTCATCTCATTTATGATGTAATTTTTTTTGCAAGTTGATCATTTGGCTTGGAATTTTCCTTGTCAGATCTTTACTTCTTCCAAAAAACTTGATTGAATTAATCCGAATTGAAGAATTTTATTTGGGTAACTTATTGGAAAATGTTGAAGATGTGGTAGGACAGTCCGTAGGCACCAAAGAAAGATGCGCTTTAATCTTCTAGCATAGCAGCTTCATAGGTAATAAACCATTTGAATTAATTGCATTTTTATTTTATAAAACTAAAAAGCTAAATTGTCATAGCAGTTTTCATACAAGTAATTTTTTTAACCTTAAAATAAATTAAATTTATCAAAATGAAAATTGTGAATAATATGGGAAAAATTGCCCGATGATTTAAAGAAATTTATATGCAAAAATTGTTCTTTTTTATCTTAATTATATTAAATTAATAAAAAATATATATAAAATAAATAAAGGAGGGAAATGTGAGAGAGGATGAAAGAGTTTAGTGGAGTGGAGGAGAGGAGAGGGAGAGGAGGAATGCAAGGAAGAGAGCCATGAAGTGGAGAAGTGGACGAGCTGGGAGAAAAAGTGGAGGGTGCTCGACCGTTAAGGAGGAGGGGGAGGACATGTGGTACATCGTAGGCTGTGAGGAGAGGAGTTTTTCGGCGATTTGGGGTGGTTTAAAATATAAGAAGTCAGAAAAAATGAATAGGGTTTTCGTAATGTGAGTAGTTGACCTGACTTATTTATTTGTAGGGTCATTTATAAGTATTTTGCCTGTACCAACCTAAAAGTAATTTGATGGATTTAGTCGGTAATGATTTTTGAAGAAGACGGAGGGTAAGTGATAATCTCACCTGATCTGGTAAAAGTGATTTTTTCCCATTATTATTCGTTTGATAGGAGAGCTCCGATCTCGGTGGTGGGTGGCGCAAGCAACCCGAAGGCGAAGGTTGAAGAAGAAGCCATCTCCATCCCTCCTCGTCTACCTCTGATCCCCGCCCGATCGATCTGTGTCCAAGCTCTTCCTCCCGCTCCCATTCCGACATTTCTTCTCCATCTATTATATTATATCTCTTCCCCACACTTTCCCCTCCGGTTCGAGCTCCTTCGATTTCTCTCTTACTTGTCCTCATTAGCGGCCTCGAGAAAATTTATTCTCTTCTTGTTTCTTATTTGAATTTGTGCCTTTTTCTGATTGCGTTTGTTTATATTGTTGTGCTTTCTTTTCTTTTTTGCTTTTTTTAAAAAAAAATTAGAAAGAAGCATTGTCAAGGATTGGTCCGTCCATTGGTGGCTTCGTTGGCCGATTGGGGGCTCCAATATTAAATTACTTTATGAGTTAGCGGCAATTCGCTTGGCCGCCCTCTGACGGACGGATAGCTTTGTGGTCGAGTACCAGTGCGGCTACTGTATAAATAAATAAATAAATAAATAAATGTCTCTGTAAAAATTAGGAGGCTAATAATTGCTGTGCTATCCTTGGAGGAAGTCCGCTCCTTGCATCGTAGCATAAAAAAAGTGTCATTCTTGTATGTTGTGCAGAGTTGAAGGTGGCGGCGCAGGAGGATGCCTTCTAAGTTTGCTGTAAACGGGAAAGTTGTAGAGGGAGTTGATTTGCTCAAGAAGAAGCACTGGCCTTGGCGCCTAGACGTCTGGCCCTTTGCCATCCTCTATGCGGCTTGGTTCCTTACCATCGTTCCAAGCATTGACTTTGTTGATGCTGCCATAGTTCTTGGCGTTATCTTCGCAGTTCACATTCTTGTGCTGCTTTTCACGGCTTGGTTGGTCGAGTTTAGACGTCTCGTTCAATACAGCAAGGTAAACTGTCTTTTATTTCCCTTCATGCTCATAATGTTAGTGCACACATTATTTATTTTGTATCCTTTCGAGCTTTGCAACTGCCAATCTGACACCAAACTGAAAGCTAGTGAGTTTTTTTCATTCTTGTGTTGGTTCTGCCTTTATCTTTTATACGGAAGTCCTTGAAATGTCCATTTTCTTTTCAGGTTGAGGACATCCATCATGCAGACGCGTGCAAAATTACCCCCACTAAATTTTCAGGCTCAAAGGAAATCGTTCCTCTCCACTTCCGTAACCGTGTAAGTCTTTTGTGCGAAATGAATTGCCAGCTTTATTTTTTGTGTGTGGATTTAGTAGGATTTTCGCCATGCAGAAGTATGCGTCTGTGTTATCAAAAACATTGTAACAAACATCAACTTTTCTAGTATCACTGCTGGCATTTGATTCTTTGCTCTTTGTTTGCTGATTTTTTCACTAATTGTCTCTATAGGTAGCTGTTGGAGGCAATACATTACCAAGAGATGAGGAGATTTATTTTGATTTTAGAAAGCAAAAATTCAACTTCTCCAAAGAAAATGGAACTTTCTGCAAGCTACCTTATCCTACGAAAGAGACGTTTGGGTATTATCAAAGATGCACTGGCCATGGCACTGAAGCCAAAGTTGCTGTTGCAATGGAAAAATGGGGACGGAATGTGTATGATTTTTGCTTCACTTTGGTCCCTAGAGTTACTTACAGATATGATTGTATTAAGCCATTAAAAATTTTAGTCTAATGCTCTACTTTCTGGTTAATGTGTCTATGATATTAATATTTGTTTAGTTTTAACTATTTAGTAACTGTCATCAAGGTTTTCTGGTTCATACTTAGATTTCAGTAGGGCATAAAAGATGGCTTGACCTAATTTATTTATATTTACTCTATCGTACTTGGTGATGTTATCAAGGTTAATTTCTGGTCATGGCAAAATTATCAGGTATTCTATTTATCAAGGTTTTCTTATCCTGGTTGTCATCCAAAAGTTCTCAATTTTTTAGTACTTTATATTTGGAGTAGATCTTCCTCTTCACCCTTACTTTGGCACTATGGTAAGTTTATTCTCGTTTTAATGTACAGATTTGACTACCCTCAACCTACGTTCCAGAAATTGATGAAAGAGCATTGCATGGAACCTTTTTTTGTTTTTCAGGTGAACCATGTCTGCATTTCTGAACTCCAGCTTGAAAATAGATATTGTTATTTTCGTTCTTTGTCATTTCATGTATATTAACATCTTATTTATCCAGGTTTTTTGCGTTGGCCTGTGGTGTTTGGATGACTATTGGTATTATAGTTTGTTCACGTTGTTCATGCTGTTCCTTTTTGAATCTACAATGGCAAAAAGCCGTCTAAAAACTTTAACAGAACTCAGGCGTGTAAGAGTTGATGGACAGACTTTGATGGTCTATCGCTGTGGGAAGTATGACTGAAAAACTATCCTTATCTGTTTTTTCCTTTATTTTTTAGTTTTATGATTGGTGGACAATAACCTTTATAATTTTCTGTTCGAATGCTTTGTAAATCATTTAGGTGGGTGAAGCTATCCGGTACAGATCTCCTTCCTGGAGATGTTGTATCTATTGGTCGCTCCACCAATCCAAATGGGGAAGATAAGTCTGTTCCAGCAGACATGCTTATATTAGCTGGAAATGCCATTGTAAATGAAGCCATCCTCACAGGGGAGTCTACGCCTCAGTGGAAGGTGTTTATCTTTTGTCAGTTTGGCATCTGATCAAATATTTTAATTGAACTTTCATGTAAAATGTAAAGGGATGATTTTTATATCATACCATGCGGTTCTTGATCACATCTATTCTTTTAAAGAGGGATACTTGAGTGGCTTATTGGTGCTACTGTGATTAGATTAGTAATACTAATACTCATCATCGTTATTTTCATCTTCTTCTTCATCTTTAGTTATACTATCCCTTTAAAAGATCTCAGCTTTTATTTTGGTTTTAGTGTGGTGAGAACATATTAATAAAGCTCATTTGATGATCTATGGACTTGTTACCCTATATTGTGTGAAATGCTCAATTTAATCACTTGCATGGGTGAAATGCTGAATTCTTGAGTATTGAGCATTATTAATGTCTACTTTTTTATATTTTTGCATGTAGAGTGGCCTAAGTGTAAAGTTGTAAACTTATTTTCTGGGCAATCTTAGAACTGCATTTTAGTTACTTTCAATTTCTTTGGGGAACCTCAGCTTGAAGTGATCTTTTCTCGTCAACATTTATAGATGATGCCAGTATCCAATAAGTTAAAGCCCTCATGTAGTGTATTTTTGTTCTTACCAAAATCACTTAGCTGGTTCTTGTGAATTTTGTAATGTCAATTCTTCAAAAGGGCTCTGTTGGTCAAGGGATAACCACTATAGACTAGGAGATTTTTCCGTAAAGATTTTTCCTTCTATGACTTCTTGTCTGCAATTCTCATTTAACTTCAGAGTTCAGACATGCCATACAACCTATGAACTATGCAGTTTTTATTTATATTATGATGAATGTCTTTATTAACTGTTTTACAAGTGAATAGCTTCCCTATCTTTCTTTGAAATTAAATCATGCGCTTATGTGATCAATGGATTATATTGGTCTTTTTAATTCTGAAACTGTTGATAGATGAGTCAAGCCTATTTTAAGTATTTTTTGAACCAAGTTGAAATCATCTTGGAAATTGGTGATAAAGGGAGTGATGACCATTTGTCCGCAAGTATGGTTACTCGCCAGAATATGTGATGGTTTTACCTATTTTTCGCCTCGGTAGAGCATCTAACATGTCTTGCATCTTGTTTTTAAGGTTTCAATTGTTGGTCGGAGTTTGGAAGAGAAACTGTCAGCTAGGCGAGATAAAAGCCATATCTTGTTTGGTGGTACAAAAATACTTCAGCATACACCTGATAAGGTTCTCGAAGCTGTGTAAATTTTTTGCAGGATCACAAAATTAGCAACTCACAAATTCTTTTCATGTCAGTCAATTAATCTTAAAACTCCTGATGGAGGCTGCTTGGCTGTGGTGTTGAGAACTGGATTTGAGACAAGCCAAGGAAAATTGATGCGAACTATCCTATTTTCAACTGAAAGGGTAAGTAATATATGATTCTCACGAATTGTTGAGTGTGCTGTGGTTCTCTATCTCGTATTTTTCTGCTTGTAAATGATTGACCTCCTTTTTTGCAGGTAACTGCAAACAGCTGGGAAAGTGGTTTATTCATTCTTTTCTTGGTTGTTTTTGCTGTCATTGCTGCCGGTTATGTTCTCAAAAAGGTGCCTTGTTCATCTGATTGCCTTAATCTCTTTGATGTCGGTGTTATTTTTTGGATTCAGAACTTCAGCTTCTTGGTCTAACTGAGAATTTCTTTGAATCAGGGTTTGGAGGATCCAACAAGAAGCAAGTACAAGCTTTTTTTGAGTTGTTCATTGATTATCACATCTGTTATCCCTCCAGAACTCCCAATGGAGCTCTCAATTGCTGTAAATACATCTTTAATCCAATTAGCCCGACGTGGAATATTTTGCACTGAACCATTTCGGATTCCCTTTGCAGGCAAGGTTAGTGTGGGCGAGTTTTTATTCAGATGATTATATGAAAGATCGCAAATACTGATCTTCACTATTTTTACAGGTTGATATATGTTGTTTTGACAAGACAGGGACTTTGACTTCAGATGACATGGTATTTTCCTTGCATGTATTAAGAATTTTTCTTTCTATATATACATGCTTGTATATGCTGTTTCACCTTTTTTGGCTTAATGTTACAGGAGTTCAGAGGAGTTGGGGGTCTGTCTGACAATGAAGAATTGGAGTCAGATATGGCCAAAGTTCCTGGTCGGGCTGTTGAAGTTTTGTCTGCTTGCCATGCATTGGTGTTTGTTGATAACAAACTTGTACGTTTATAGGTTTGCTTCATTTTTTATTTTTTATTTATTAAGCAATGAGCTAACTTGTGGGTGTGTTTAGTTAGGTACAAAAGGTAAGAAGAAAAAACTTCTTAAGAAAGAAACGGCCTACATGACAAATTTGAACTTCTCTTTCGCATGTTCAGATAGAGAAATTTTTTTTTTTTGAAAAGGACAAGTTTAATTTCTTGCTTTTTATTTTGAACAAGAATTTTTCTTGCTCTAGAAATTTTCCAATGGTGCTCACTTTGAGGACAATATCTTTCCTTTTCCAAAATTTCTTGCAATTTATGCACTTGAAACCTTTAAGTATTTTCTACTTTTACTTTTTTCTCTATCTAACCATGGAAAATGTAAGTGTTAGCCTTTTAGTTAATTTTTGTGTTGTAAAGTAAAGGTGATGCATTTGTCAGACATACAATTGATACTGAGGTGGTATTTTGAGGCATTAAACCATCCTCTAGAATCACATCCTTTGACCTCCATATAAAGTTGGCAGCTTGCTAAACCATGTTAAGATGCTGCTTTTATGATCTAGACGCCTTTCACTTATCGCATTTTTTTAAAGTTCATGTTCGTCTATAGGTTGGTGATCCTCTTGAGAAGGCTGCGCTAAAAGGTATAGACTGGATGTATACATCTGATGAGAAAGCAATGCCAAAAAAGTAAGATATTCTCTATCTAATGAATACTATGAAATATTGAAATGTATCTTTTCTGTTGGAAATAGATATAGAATGAGGATCTATCTTTATGATTGTAAATTTTAGATGGTCTAACCACTTGTCCTAAAAGCTCAAGCTATTAGGGAAGGGAACCACTAAATATTTTACTTCAACACTCCCCCTTACGTGTGAGTAAATTTTTAAGGTTTAGCATGTAGACAAACACGAGGCAAATAGTCTATTGGACTCAACATGGGGCAAATTAATATTTCTCCTGACATATATTGCTAGGATTTGAAACCCCAGACATTTGACTTTGATACCATGAAAATTTTTTAGATAGTCTAACCACTTATCCCAAAAGTTTAAGCTATTAGGAAAGGGAACCACTAAATATTTACTTCAACAATGATGTTAGTAACAATAACATTTTGCTTAGAGAATTTGCATGCTGAATTTTTTGTAATTTGTTGTGAAATTGATAGACTAGTTCTATTCATCTTCATTGGCTTGTTGTGAATGTACATTACTGCTGTTGATATCATTTTGTTTTAAATGTCAGAGGGAATGGACCAGTGGTGCAAATTGTTCAAAGACATCATTTTGCATCTCATTTGAAGCGAATGGCAGTAGTTGTTCATATTCAAGAAGAATTTTTCGCATTTGTAAAGGTTTGTCTGTAATTACTGATTTGCTGTAATAGTTTTCTGCATGCAATTATGTTGTAGTTTTAATTGTATACTGTCATGCTGTGCATGTTTACCAGACAATGTGCTTAAACTTGTTCCAAAATTGCAGGGGGCTCCAGAAACCATTCAGGAAAGACTTATTGATGTCCCATCCTCATATGTAACAACATACAAGAAATACACATGGCAAGGATCTCGAGTTCTTGCCCTTGCTTACAAGCCACTTCCTGAGATGGCAGTGAGTGCATATTTAAATCATTCAATTTGATGAGAACTGTACAGGAAGCTCTACATATATGTAAATTGTTGAAAGTCAATATATTTGATATTAATCATTTTGAAGCAAGTTTATCCAAGACTTTTTAGATTGTGGAAGTCTAGTTTAAATTTAAAATTTAACTCCAAGAGAATATCGTCAGTGAATCTTTGTTCTCTGTTCTTTCAATAATGGGGTCTATCTTAGATAATATACCGCTGGTATGCATAGAATGTATCTGATTTTTTACTAGATATGACAAATCTTTTGACCAATGTTTTGCTTTCCGACAATATGAGCAGGTTAGTGAAGCTAGAAGTCTGGATCGCAACTTAGTGGAGAGTGGCCTGATATTTGCTGGTTTTGCTGTGAGTAGACTTTAAAATTACCGTTGTCTATTGTTTATTTTCAGCTAAATTGAGTTGAAATTTGTCTCAATGGCTCTCTTTTGTATTTAGGCCTGGCCTGCAGTTTTTTTCTCATTCTTTTATTATTTCTTGCAGGTGTTTAACTGCCCTATAAGGCATGATTCAGCATCTGTACTTTCTGAGTTGAAAGGAGCAACACATGATTTGGTAAATTATCTTCATTAACAGCCTGTTTACGGTGATGACATTGGATTTGTGTGTTTTCTTATGTTATGGTTTTAATGCTGTCAATGTCAATAAGTTAATGTCGACCATAATCATGTGATTCGCTGTGTCCGATGATGGTCAATTCAACTGGATGTATACATTTCTGTCATTGTATCTCAGGTGATGATAACTGGTGATCAAGCCCTGACGGCATGCCATGTTGCTTCTCATGTCCATATTATTTCAAAGCCACCACTGATACTAACTCGCAGAAGTGGTGATAAATATGAATGGATTTCACCAGATGAAATTGAGACTGTCCCATATTGGTAATTTACATTTTTGTTTTGGAGTGTTCTTTATATTACGATGTTGGCCTTGACAATTTTGTTTTTTTGGATTCTCTGTAAATGCAGCTGATGACCATATTCTCAGATGTTTGCAATTTCTTCTTTCGTTCCAGAAAGCATTAATTTTTAATAATTTTTAATTGATTGCAGTGATGGTGATGTCGAATCTTTATGTGAATCACATGATCTCTGTGTTGCTGGTGACTGCTTTGACATGTTAATGCAAACTTCAGCAGTTCTTCATGTCATCCCATTTGTGAAGGTTGGTAAGAGATTATCGTTAGAATTTGAAATATATCTGCTGTTCTGAGTTTAACCAATAGTGTCTAGGTTTTTGCCAGGGTTGCACCAGAGCAGAAAGAGCTGATCATGACTACTTTCAAGACTGTTGGAAGGATGACTCTTATGTGTGGAGATGGAACGAATGATGTTGGGGCTCTGAAACAGGTATTTGATATTTCTCTAATGCTTTTACGTGGTACTATCTACAGTTTCCCTAGTCCTAGAGCACAGTTAGTGCCTTTTACTTGCTTTATGTTCGGCGTACATGGATTGACATCATTGCTAACTGGATATAATGTTGGACATCATGTCTTGCATTATTAGGCTTTGAAGAGTGTCCTCCGGATTTGTAATTACTTATTTAAAGAAAAATCTTAAATAGCAACATAACTTAATCGAAATCTTAAAATATGCAAATTAATGTCAACAACCATGAAAAAATATCCTCAAAAGCATTTTATTCAATAATAATATAAATAATTTCCTCAAAATAATTATCCTTTAGCTAATAAACTAAACATCATCTAACACTTACTAATATAAATAGGAATAATAATTAATATTGTTCATTCCACATTTTTTGAGAAACATGTAAATATAAATTTTTTCAGCTGTACAACAATATACACCCAATTAAATAAAAATCTTTATCTCAACAATCTATATAATCAATATTAACAAAATAATATTTAAACAGTAATCTTTAACAATAAAAAAGAAAATAATATAATAAATAAAAGATAAAAAATTTTCAATTAAAAAAACAAAACTTATATAATGAGTATAATTTTTATCCCATTGAAAAAAATTAAATTAATTTCCACAACATATGTCTAAGCATTGCACAAAAAAATTTTAAAAGAAATCTCAAATATTCATAATCTATATTAACAAATATCTAAAGAGACTCACCCATCATAAACAAAAAATTAAAATGAAGATGCCGATCAAGGAATAAAATAGGAAATAGACGAGGGAAAAAAATACGATCCATTGACGCCGGCGCCAATGCCGATGGTTGCCAGCAGCAGGCGACTGTAGCAGGCGATCGTCACAGTCAGTGGTCGCCGGTGGTCGCCAGCAACCATCGCAGGCAATGGTCCCAGTGACCATCACGGGCAGTAGTTGCAGCGACCATTTCTGTATATGCAATTCCAAAAACCCATTAAAAAAAATAATAATAAAATTCAATCTCAACAATGTATAATCAGCATTAACAAAGATCTAAAGAGACTCATCATAAACAAAAATTTAAATTACTCTTAATAAGAGGAGAGAAAAGGATGTTGCTTTAAGTGGAAAAAAGAGTGAAATAAACTCGGTGGTGTTTGTTGCTGGCGGAGGTTGCCAACGGTGGTTGCTGGGGTCTCCGACAGTGGCACCAGTGGTGGTGGTGGCAGTGGCAGTGGGGAGGGGTTGTCAATAGGGCTACAATGTAGGAAGAGAGGTCCATGGCGAACGAGAGAGGAATGGGATCGGGTGCTGGGTGTTGGGTGTCAGGCAATTTTATATCCACTTGTTTCCGACCTCGAGAGGTCAGCAATGGAAGGCTGGAATAATACACGGATTTCCATCGTCTATGGAAATGGGTAGAAATGCATGTCTTAACCGAGCAACAACAGAAATCACGGGCATGCGACTCATTTCCACCAATATTTCAGTTCAAGGTTATATTTCCAGGACTAGTAACAGGCCCTTTAAGATTTGAATCTTGATTCTTTAGCTCAATGCTTCCTTACAAATAGAAATACCTGTGCAACCTGCCTCATCTCCTTGTAGGCTACTACAGTCAATACGTTTCTGGCCTGGGTTGTTTTAAGCAGTGAATTACATACAACAATTTTGAACTCAACTTTACTGCTTTAAAATTTTCACATCTTTTTGTATGCTTCTTGATATTTTACGCTGTCGCCATTCCATGCTAAAGTTTTTCCATGAAGAATTTATAGCTCTTTAAAATTTATTATGGTATTTGCCTCCCGTTTTTGTACTGTTTTGTTTTTACTTAAGCCATGTATATATATATATATGTGTATATATTTAGCTAATATAATTTTCAGGCCCATGTAGGTGTTGCCTTATTAAATGCAGTCCCGCCCCCACAACAGGGAGAATCATCATCACAGACGTCTAAAGGTGATCAAAAGTTTGCAAAATCTAAGAAGCAAAAGGAAGCAGTAGACACTCCAGATTCCACTTCGGGCATTAATGGAGATTCACGAGGAAGAAGCAAATCTCTTTCCCGCCCAGAATCCTCCTCTGGCAACCGGCATCTGACAGCAGCTGAAAAGCAGCGTCAGAAGCTTAAGAAATTGATGGAAGAAATGAACGACGATGGTGATGGACGAAGTGCACCAGTTGTCAAGCTTGGGGATGCTTCCATGGCATCCCCATTCACTGCTAAGCATTCATCTGTGGCGCCTACCACTGACATAATCCGGCAAGGCCGTAGCACTTTGGTTACTACCCTTCAGATGTTTAAGATTCTTGGGCTCAACTGCCTTGCGACAGCATACGTTCTTAGTGTCATGTACTTGGATGGAGTTAAACTTGGTGATGTCCAAGCAACCATCAGTGGCATTTTCACTGCGGCCTTCTTCCTTTTCATCTCCCATGCTCGGCCTCTCCAAACTCTTTCAGCTGCCAGACCACACCCCAACATCTTTTGTGCCTATGTTTTCTTGTCTCTTCTAGGTCAATTTAGCATTCACCTTCTATTCTTGATATCATCTGTTAATGAAGCTGGTAAGTACATGCCTGAAGAGTGCATTGAGCCAGATTCAGATTTTCACCCAAATCTTGTGAATACAGTGTCGTACATGGTGAATATGATGATTCAGGTGGCAACTTTTGCTGTCAATTACATGGGCCATCCTTTCAATCAGAGCATAACGGAGAACAAGCTGTTTTTGTATGCTCTTTTGGCAGCTGTTGGGTTTTTCACAGTTATAACTTCAGACATGTTCAGGGACTTGAATGATTTGTTGAAACTAGTGCCAATGCCTGTAGGATTAAGGAACAGACTGCTAGTCGGGGCCTTTCTCATGTTTGGGGCTTGTTTTACTTGGGAGAGACTGTTGAGGTGGGCTTTCCCTGGTCGTGTTCCGGAGTGGAAAAAGAAGCGAAAGCATGCTGCGGCTAGTTTACAGAAGAAGCATGTTTAAAAATATGATTTGACAAAGTTTTGAGTAGAGAAAGAATACAAGGTTTGAAGATAGCCCTCAATTGTAGCTGATATCATGATTTTGTCAAAGGTTAGATGATATCATACTTTCACCAGGCTGCTTTTATGACTTGGTGTGGTCTATGAAGGGGTGATTTTCCAGCACGATCTATATTTTTGGTGGTGGGGATTCCATCTTAGTGTTTCGAGGTCAGAGAACAGTAAATTTGATTGTGTTAAAATGTCCCGGAAAAGGACAATTAGAAAACTCATTTTTCTGAACCAAGTTAAGCAAATGAAACCTTCAAAAAGCTTCATTAATCTAAATCGAGTTGTTTCTGGTGGCTTATTGGGTTCTTTTGAGTTTGCTTTTAATTATGCATTCTTGCTTTCTTTATCATTTAACTGTTTGGCGCTTCCCGTGTCGTCGGCGTTGCAAGTCCTTTGGTAAATTATAGGACGATGGGAAGGGCAAAATGTTTTGATAACAATGTCTCTGTTTCCCCAAGTTTGGTACGGTACGATTGATTCCTAAGGTCGTCTACCCCTCCCATGAAGGACCCCGCGACTGCTAAAAACTTTGCAAACCTTAATCGCAGGGGAAGCAGTCGACGGTGCGCGTTTTGTTTGCTTGCATTACACGCATCGTTTTTTCTCAGTCGAGTAAAAACATGTTGCAGCCATCGCTTGGGCTTCGCCAACGTGTTGCACAATGTGTCATTTTGCCAAGTCAAATGAACATAATTCAGACTACTATACTTGGAGGAATAAAGGGAACTACTACAAAAAGTCCACAACAATTTTGAAGGCTGTTCCAGCGGTGCGTTTATTCATTGGAAGAATATAAAGTTATGAGGACAATAACAAAAATAAGCGTGTAACATTAATCAATAAACTTATAAAGTGAACTCTTTATAATTTTTTTGCAAAATATTAGGAAATGAAAGCTACTCTGGTCTCTTTTTTATTTTTTCAAAGGTTTGAACAAAATCGCTATAATAATTGTATCGGCTACATACTATTTTTGCAAGCTCTATCAGTTTTAATAAATAGAATTTTAAAAAATATTGAAAAAAAATTATATAAAATTGTTTATTACAACCGAATAACATTTGAGAATTCCTTCCTTGAACATGTTAAAAGAAAAAGATTCAAGCATGTTCAGGGTAGGCGTGGTAATTAAGATGGGAAGGAAGCTAACATGTTTTAAACGAAAGTTGATTAATAGAATGGGCGTCGATGAACTCTAGTGTGAGAGCGACGTGGGGGCCCTGCAAACACCATAAAAAGGGTATGGCATGCGAAGCGACGGGTGTGTGCAATCTCGACTCTCGGGGGTTGCGGGCGGGCCGCCATGCAATGCATGCAAACGAAGAAGAAGGTGGTGGTGGTGGTGACGGTGACGGTGACAAATTCTCATCATTTTTCCTCCCAATCCCCCTTTTCTCAACTTCTTCCCTCCTCCTCCCCCTCCAAACCCAATTTGGCCGATTATTAGCTATTTTTATTATTTTTGTTGTTACTATTATTATTATTATTACTATTATTATTATTATTATTATTATTATTATTATTATTATTATTATTATTATTATTACATAATTTAATAACTAAAGCTCCCTGCCGCCTTAATTTCCTCCTCCTTTTATCATGCATGTCCAATGTCAAATTGACCCTCTTCGATCCGACTATGTCTCATTTATTTATCATATGATCATCATCTTACGCCGCTAGTTGTCACCGGATAAGGTCTTCCTTCCTCTTCTTCTTTAACCTTCCCTTGCTTTCTGCGTTTAATTTGCCTTCCCTTCATCCCCACCGACGCAGGGAAATTTTAACATCCCATATTTGTTTTTATTATGTGAAATGTGCATTGTGATTTGAAGATGGTAGGTGTGCATCTGTTAATATTGGGTTGTAATTTTTAGGTGGTGTTATATTTTAGTCAATCAGGTTGTATGTTTTAATGCGTTCCCTTTATATATAGTATATTATAATGCCTATTGCTTTGTATCAGTTTCAGTCCTTTGTTGATCACAATTAGCTAGTTTTTTTAATCCTGCAAATTGAAGATTGGATCTATATTGTTGTTTGTTCGTAAGCATCTTTTTTTTTTTTGAGATGGTATTAATCATTGGCATGATATGAAGTTGTGATTAACAACAGTTTCTTCGTTTTTCCAATCTGATTGCTTCACATTTTAGTTTAAATTAAGAGTCCGATGTGTGGTCGCTTGTCCTTCCTACTCTGAATCTTTGATGATGGGCATATATACACATGCCTTCTATGTGTGATCTGTGTATGAAATCCTTATGGTCGGGTCTTCTTCTTTATCCGTGAAACCCATCTGTTTGATTGCTTTATTCCCGAAGTTTCTCTCACACTCTCTCCATTGTGGTGTACAAGTGTTTGTTCTGTTCAGAGTTTCCCCATCATTCATTTTTTCTTTTATTTACCTCGTAGATGTATATATATACCATGATATCGCTATTTTAGTGGTCGACCTTATCTAACAGTCTTCCGATGGAAAGAATGAAAAATGTATCTTTTTTTCGTTTTTTTTGTCTTGTTACTCAGCAATATAGAGTATGGGACATAGAGTATAGAATACAGAATATATAATATATGGTGTGGCTTATTCGTGTCGACATTCTTGCTTCAGACTGTGAAGTGGATTGTGTAGACGTAGGATGGGATTTCTCAAGGGATCTCCATCCGTGTGTTCTGCGGGTCACAAGTGCTCTGAAGTGGCTCGCGTCTACATGAAGAATTGTCTGTGCAGTGTGAGGGATGGAGCGTCCTTAACTCTTGGTATGGTAAGTATATTGAGTTGGGCTGTTGCGGATATTCCTCAAATCATCTCAACCTTTCAGGCAAAGTCGAGTGAGGGTCTTTCCCTTGCTTTTCTGGCAACGTGGATTATCGGGTACTAATTTCCATTTCCATGCCGGGAATGTGCTGATTTAATCACACACATTAGTCATTTTTGCTTCTCTGAATACATTTCCTTTAAATGACCACCTCTTTCTCGTCTCTTGACCATGAATTCCTAAGATGCTGATTTTTTCTTCCTTTTTTTAATTAATTTTTTTAAAAAAATTGCCGTTTTCTTGCAGTCCTAATTATTTGGTTCCATGTTGCAGAGACCTGTTCAACCTTCTTGGCTGCCTGCTGGAACCAGCAACTGTAAGTTTCTATTAGCCACATTTTTTTTAAGGCTCTGATAGAAGTTAAATAGCTGTCTTGACTTCTTTAAGTTTTGTCTGAATTGAATGTCCATGTGCGCGCTAAACAACATTAATACCCGACTGTATCATATCACTAAGCTCTGATACTCTCGTATAATGCTTATCATATGTATGCATCTAACAACTCTATTCAAAGTGATGGCTGTTTAATTGTCATCTTCCCATCAATCTTTCAACATCAAATGTAGAATTTGCAATCTGAAGACCAAAAAAAATGCCATCATGTTGATAGTCTCTGTTGCGTGCCTGGAACTTCCAACTGTCAGCAGTGAAATTTATATCAAAGCTTTCTGGATACTTATTTATTATTATTTCATCTTTATTTTGGGTCACATATGCTTATAAATTTTTCAGAGCTAGAATGCGAAATTGCAAATACCTTAGTTAGAATTAACTTTTTATGTTAAACTTTCTTTGTTGCAGCTGCCCACGCAGTTCTACATGGCACTAGTAAGACTTCCATATGCTTAATACTTCTTCTCCTCACAGTTTTTGTTTGTGGTGAATAATCAATTGTGTTAATTCCTATCATTATTACAGTTTTACTCAGTGACCACCCTGATTTTAACTGTGCAAACCATATATTACCGTTATGTTTATCCTCGGAAGGTAAGCTCAGGTTATTCACGTGGTAACAATCTTGTTTCTCCACCATGCCAGCAGCGTTGTGAGTTTTCTCTTCATCTTACTTTCTCTCGTTTGCTTGGGCTTTTATTGATGCAGGTAGGAAATCTACAAATGCAGAAAATAGTGCAACCTAACCAGAATAACACGACTGAATATGGGAAAGAGACAGAACGTAAGGTTGATAACGATCAACATGTATCTTCCACTGTAGAGGCGGCAAGCCCTCTCCGGAGCTCGCCCATTCCTGTCAAGTCTACCCCTATGTCCAGTGATCAGTCACCTGGAAGAGATTTTTATATCCTGTAAGGCTAATTTTCCCTGTCTTCTTATTCATCATACCTCTTGAAATGTTATTTCTCAAATCATGCTAAAAGGAGTGAAATTTAGTCGTATTTTCCTGAAAGATTAGTGCTTATTCAAAGAATGCCCGCTTTATATCCCTGAACTAAACAAAAATTATAGCAGAAGGGAACAATTGTGACGTTATAAATTTCATTTGTTGGGTGCTCTTGTGTGGTGTCTCTTACCATCTTACCCACTTTTTTTTGGCATTCATCTCGGCTGTCTTATATATTTATTATACGAGATGAATGAAAAAGCTATACACCTATGCAGGTCTGCTCGATCGCTATCAAAAAGTCATACACCTCCATCTAGATCATATATTCTGCACTCTCGGGATGTAGAGAGACCACAGTCTGCTTCAATTCCTGAACAAGATTCTGTGGAGGAGCCTTTGCTGCGAGGATTTGGCACTACGCATCCTAAACCACCATCAGACACAAAGAATCTGTTTTGTGTGGTGAGCTTGGGTGAAAAATCTTAAACTAACCCTCTTTGGTGCTTCAAATTTTAAGTCACAAAGGCTTCATCATGGCTTCAACAGGTCGCTGGGCTAACGCTTTTCCTTGTACGCCTGAAATGTTCTCTACAAGACAATAATTACCATGCTGTTTCTAGAAAAGCAGGCAAAGGAATTGTCCTTAGCATTGGGCGCAAACTTTTGCAGGTAAAACGGAACTATTACTGAAGAAATGATTTGTTCTGCCATACTGGATGTATTGTTATTAACGGTGCAGTACAACCATGCTCTGGACAAACTGTATTTGAGAATATTTGTGTCAGGTTACTGTGGGTTCAGTTGGTCGAGAGGATAGCAGGAATTATCCAATTGGGAGCTATTTTGGCTGGGCTATGGCAATTATATATATGGGTGGCCGCCTTCCTCAAATCTGCTTAAATGTAAGGTCTTCATTTTGAATTTGTAATTCTTATGCAAAAGTAAACAATGTTTTAGATCCGTCTCAAGTTCTTGGTAAGCATCTTCAATTATTCTTTTGTCAATACCCTGTCAGGAAGTGCCTTAGCTTATATTTTTACTGGGTAGAGACATTTACGTGTTCCACAACGTAAAACTAATGTATTGTACCATTTAACATTTTGCAGATCAGGAGAGGTCACGTTGAGGTGATTCAATATTATGCATTGCATGCTCATCTTGGCTTTCTAATGATGATACTTTGGCTAAAGCTGCTCGCTTTGACAATTGACGTTCTTTCTTAATTCTCTGATTCAAGTTGCCTCTGAGAAGGAAATAGGAATTTTAATTTTCTCTTTCCTTTAGTACTGAATCTAGTGCTTTCAAATGGTGCCAGGGACTTAATCCGTTTATGTTCCTTTTTGCGTTGATTGGAAATTTGACATACGTGGCCAGGTAGTTAATAATTTCTGCATATACTTGTATTGGTCTTGATGAAGTGAAGAATAAAACCTCCAAGCTCATATTGATCTTGATAAACAATCTATCACGTTGTTCTATTTTTCAGCATACTAGTCAAGAGCTTTGAATGGGCTAAGATTCAACTAAATCTGCCATGGCTAGTGGATGCGGGAGGCTGTGTCGTTCTTGATACTTTCGTATCCTTTTTTTACTTGCTATTTTCTTTTAACTTTATTGAATATACTTGCTATTTTATTTAAATAATTACTGCATATACCTGTATCAGTCAGGCATATTAATTGGTACTTCTGAAGCATATTTAACTTCTTTCCTCTGTATTCTTTCAGTACTCCTTTTCTTTTTTGTATGTGTTCTTTTAATTTTCTTTCAGTTCGTGAATGTGAATTTCTTGACTTTGTTTTAGATACTGATCCAGTTCATCTCCTTCGGGAGCCAAAAAATAAAATTTGTCTCCAATTGTGACCCAAAGTTGACAAATCCAGCTCATTGATCAACTAATCTGAAGGTGCCTTCATTTGCTTACAAGTTTGGCGCTTTTTTTTATGTCTGGTTTTAAAACTTAGATTTAATTGATTAAAACTTAAATATAATTGTAACTTAGGGATCTTTGGTGATCTTATTCAAGTTATATATATTGATCCCATAAATTTATTGCTGACTTCATGATGCTCATGGAGTGTTACTATTTATTTTCTAGTGGAGTATTGTGTTCCGAAGTTAAATAATTTTTTGATCCCTAATTTTATTCTGATTGGCCCAGTTTCATTTTGAAATTGGTGATGAATTGTGTTGCAGGGCTTGTAGGTCATTGGATGAAAATTATTGGACTTGCTTCTTTGATTGATTTGATCTTGATTCTCTTACATGGGACCTGCAATCGTCAAGCAGCGAGGCTGCTTAGCACACATGGAATGAATAGTTGATATGCTCAAAGCGACCTACCAGATTTGTTATCCAGCAGTAAAATTTTGGTGGCTATGGTCAGACTGTACCAGGGTCATAAATTATTATTATTTTGCTATTTGGCTTGTAAAGCTTAAGAGTAAATATAAGCTGCGATGCTAGTTTATTCGGATTTATTCATTTATTGATTTCTTTTTTCAGTTCTCCAATTGCCCAGCTCTTCCTATTACCTGACTGATACCGGTCGTTCCAAGCGACGTAGAGACCTTAAACGTAGATGTATCAAATGGTGAGCCTTTGGTAGACTCCAGCTTTTAGCGTATATGTGTTCTATATGCTGAAAACAAGAACTTCTAATATAGCAATTTATCAATCATATATTTCTAAAAAATGATTTCAATAGAGATTGAATTGCAATTAATTTCCGGACCGGACCCATTTTAAACTGAATCAATGATTTTTTTATTTTTTTGGGAATAGTATAGATAGATGTGTATGATCAAACTAAGGAACAAAAATTACAAAAGGTACACCTTGCCTATCAGCTAGTTTGGCAAAGGTATGAGCTAAGGTGTTTTGTGATCTAGAGATCCACTTGATTACTGCCGACATTTACAAACCAAGATTTTTGTAAAACCAGCAATGGAGTGGATGGTTTAGGAAGACTGGTGTTTGAGCTTTGATGATTTAATAATATATATATATATATATATATAATGGAAAAAAAATTGCTGGACTCCAGCACAGCCAAGCTGTGCTGGAGTTTGATCTTGGCCGTTGGATTAGCATCCAACGGCCAAGATCAAGAAGGGGGGGGGGGGCGGGCGCCGCCACAGGAGAGACGGCGGAGGGGGTGGGAAGGATGCCCGGCCACGGCGATGGCCGGGGGCCGGCGGCGACAGGGGATGGGGGTGCGGCGCAGCGGGGTGGTGGGCGGAGGTCGAGGGGGCGTGGCTGGGTGGCGGGCGGGGGCCGAGGGGGGCGTGGTGGGGTGGCGGGTGGGGGACGAGGGATGCAGGGGGTGTCGCGCGACAAGGTGGCGGGCGGGGGACGGGGCGCCGCGCGGCGGGGTGGCAGTGATGTCGCCCGGCGGCGGGCCGGCAGGGGAAGAGGCGGGGCGGCTAAATCCGCTGCCCGTTGCCCGGCGGTTACGTCACCACCCCTGGCAGGGCGGCGACGGGCGAGGCAGGGGGGATGGCATCGTATCGGCCGGCGGCGGCCGCCGCTAGAAACTTTTCTTTTTTTATTATTGCTGGAGAAGGGGGAAGTGGGGGCATATTTCAGCCATTGGATTTGATCCATCGGCTGAAACACAAAAGCACAGCCCCGGACCCCCCCTCCTCATATATAATATATCCATCTCGGAAGTAAGTCATATATAAATATCCTTCTTCTTTCTTGCTTTTATATATATCTAATATCGCCGCGTTTAGGGTTATTTTCTCTGGTCTCTCCCCCTCCCACTAGTCACAACAGACGAGCTCTCTCGATCGGTGCGTCTATCCGTCGGCCAGCACGTTAGGCTTCCTACATATCCCTTACCACTCGTTTCCTTATCACCACCTTTATGATCTCTTCGCCTCCTATGTATGATCTATCGCTTCCAATTAGTGGCGTCTTTTGTCTTTCTGCCTTCTTTTGCGTGCGCTACTTGCTCTGCTTTATCTCTCCTTTGGTTAAACTCGTGGCTTCTATTTTAGTATTTTTGGATTGGATTCATTCTGCTTGTTAATTTCATGTATGAGTTTGACTAGTTAGGTTGAATGCCAAGCTCGAATAACACAAAAAAAGCCGTTTTAACTAATTGAGCAATAGTTTATGTGCTGTTTTGTGAGGGGGTGTTAGAACTTTTTGAATGTAATGCCGCTTTTAGCCTTTAATGTACCTTTGCAGGTTGTTATATATGGGCCAATATCGGTTTGATAAACAATTTTATTTAAATTATTTATCGGAGGCTAGCATCATGTATCAAATGCTACAGATGAGAAGTGAAAGCTACGTATTCATATATCTGCTGTCACCACTAGCATATTGTGGAAATACTTGGCACAATAGTGTTCTATACCAACTTCAATTTTACGACCTAGCGGAATTGCGAATCTAGAAAGCCCCATGGCTCAAACCCAATATATTCTTGGTAGGGGAATGAATCATGGAAACAGCAAGCATCGTTAATCATATGAAGACTCATGATTGAATATCTTTGTGGCAACAAGTCTGTAACTTCTTGTAGGAGTAAAACTAATCAACAGAAAATTTTGCTTATACTAGCTGTTGTATTTGTAGATGGTAGACTCCACTTCTTTCGGGAGACCTAGTTGTGGCCTTCACCATTCTAATTGGCTCAAAAAAAAGAAGCTCAGTTCTAAAAAAAATAGCATGTACCCTATTTCCATAAACATTATTATCTTGTGATAGAGTTTTATGGCTCTAGCACTCTGTTCTGTCTTCATAAATATTTTTCAAACCTATTTTGTTAGAAATTATAATTTCCTCTAGTCTAATGTACTATTGATACTTTGGAGTCTCAAGAGGATTGCAAGAATCCACTTGCTTGCATTTCTCATGATGCTCCATATATTAAGTTGCCTGCATACAGGAGAAATAGACATGTATTCCTATTTATTTCTCTTGTGTTGCACTTAATGTGGCATACAAACATTTTTTGTTCTGTCTTCATAAATATTTTTCAAACCTATTTTGTTGGAAGTTATAATTTCCCTTAGTCTAATGTACTATTGATACTTTGGAGTCTCAAGAGGATTGCAAGAATCCACTTGCTTGCATTTCTCATGATGCTCCATATATTAAGTTGCCCGTACACCGGAGAAATAGACTTGTATTCCTGTTTATTTCTCTTGTGCTGCACTTAATGTGGCATGCAAACATTTTCTGAGTCAGAACAAGCTATGATATTGATAAAAAACATATGCAACTCCTGTTTTTTACAATATGAGCTATCTTTTTTCAGTTGATTGGGCATTTTTATGGGCTATTTGCTATCAAGAAATTGGTTCCATGCCAATGTGAGTTTTTATCAGTTCAGTGGGGTACTCATCAAAATAATCCTTTTGCTTGGCTCTTCTTGGACATTAAAAACTTTGCCAAGTATTTCAAGTGTCCTATATTGCATTACTATAACCTAAGCAGCTTCAAGAAAAGGACAAAGAGT
The DNA here is from genome assembly GCA_033002965.1 of Piper betle. Taxonomy (NCBI): domain Eukaryota; kingdom Viridiplantae; phylum Streptophyta; class Magnoliopsida; order Piperales; family Piperaceae; genus Piper; species Piper betle. Next base: position 113,510 of record JAURVB010012563.1, on the reverse strand, counting down.
TGCGCTATCATTGTGACTAGAATTTTAGGATGGGACATCATTGCAAGAAATTATTCCACGTAGAGTTACTATGGTCTGATGATTCACTTGAGAATGGAGTTTCATAAACAAATATGGAAGATTTAGAGGTTAAACCTAATTTTTCAGCTCTTGAAACTTCTTTCCATGCTCTGGCACGGTCATTACCATCTCCTACAATGAGATTATTGGAAAAATTCACAAGCACTTAGTAGTAGTTCTAATGGATTTAGGTAGTTATCACAATTTTTGAGCATTTCGTTGGCATGCAAGCTCAACCTACCTATTATATGCAAACAGGACATGAGAGTCATGGTGGCTAATGGAGAATATATTGAGTGTTTAGGCATCTGTCCTGATTTGCATGTACAACTCACAGGCTATGAAATATGTTCTGATTTCTTTTTAATTCAGTTGAACAATGTTGACGTTGTCATGGGTGTAACATGGCTGCAGACTTTGGGACTCATAACTTGGAATTTTCAAAGATCCACCATGTCATGCCATTTGCTATGGGTAGAGAAATATACTTTACAAGGGTTAACAACTTCAGAAGTACAGTTATCTTCTCCCAAGCAAGTTTCTCGGCTGTTGTTACATGAAGGCCAAGGAATGTTATTGCAAATACAACTGTTGCCAGCTGAAGTGCAAAAAGTCAACCAAATAAGCTAGCAAATGAAGAACATCAAAGACAGAAGATTTGCTTCGGCAGTTCTCCAAAATCTTTCAAGTGCCCCAAGGAGGCATGGACTACCACCTCATCGAACGCATGATCATAAAATTCCAGTTATCCAAGGATCAGCACCAATGGTTGTTAGACTATCTAGGTGTCCTCGTTTTCAAAAGAGGAGAGATAGAAAGGTGGGTCAAGGAATTGTTGAGCACCTGAGTGATTCCGCCGACATCAAGCCCTTACTCTTTGCCTCTTTTGTTGGTTAAAAAGAAAGGTGACAACGGGAGAAAATGTAGTGATTACGAAGACATTTACACAATTTTATAATTAGGGGTGAACGAGTTCGACTTATGTTTAAATATCGACTTGAATAGTTTGATAACTTGTTCGAACTCGCTCAAGATCGAATGAGTTTTGAACATACGACTCGAATATCTTTTATGTGTTTGAGTTTAAGACTGTTTACATTTTTCGAGCTCAAACCCAGTGTTATTTGTGAGCTCGAAATCGGCCTGATTAAAAATCAAAAGTCTCCCACTAAAAAAATGTAATCAATGTAGATTGAACTTATAACTTTGAGGTCATCCATTTGAATTTTTATCATCTCAATTATGTCACTTCTTTGTTATTATATATATATATATAAATATAATTAAATATAATATAATATAAAAATTATATTATTATATTATTTTATTGAGTCAAGTTCGAGTCGAGCCACGAGTCGAGTTCGAGTTATAACCAAGTCGAGTTAAGTTGAACACGACCTTGTTCAAACTCAGCTCGTAAGATTCGAGTTTGAACTCGAACATTTGAATATCGAGTTTCAAGTCGAATCAAGTCAAACCGAATGTTAAATGCTCGTGAGCTGGCTCGTTAGTAACCGTATTTCGTACCCATCACTGCCAATGTGAGATCACATTATGCCTTTTGGTCTTTAAAGCGCGTCATCCACTTTTCAATCATTAATGAGCTTCACTTTTTACAAATACTTGAGGAAGTTATTCTTTGATGATATCTTAAATTTATAGTTATACTTAGGGAGAAAACATTTGGTTCATCTGGGAAGTGCCTTTGAGATCTTACAGGACAATCAACTATATGTTAAAGAGAGAAGTGCAGCTTTACTTTGTCTAAGGTTCATTACTTAGGCCATTTGATTTCAGCAAATGGGGTGCAGATGGATTCTGAAAAAGACATCTATACTCGAGTGGCCATTACCTACCAGTGTACAGAAGTTAAGGGGATTTTTGGGCATTGCAGGTTATTGAAGACTGTTCATAAGAAATTTTGAAAAAATTGTGGGACCCATAACTGATCTTCTAAAGCTTAATGCTTTCAAGTGGACACCCGCAAGCCACAGCTTCATTTGATACTCTCAAGGAAGCGCTTACCCAAGCTCCAGTCCTTGCTCTACTAGATTTCAACAGGACTTTCATTATTAAGAGTGATACTTCAGGCTCAGGGATTGGTGCAGTCCTAATGCAAGACAATAGACCCATCTCTTATTTCAGCAAAACTCTACACGGAAGACATCTCTTATTGTCAACATGTGAGAGGGAGATGATGGCTCTCATGCTCAGCATTCAAAAGTGGACGCACTACGTATTGGGTTGACACTTTATAGTGAAGACAGATCATTCAAGCCTCAAATTTCTATGGGAACAACGCATTTCTACAGTGGCACAATACAAGTGGCTCATCAAATTGTTTGGATATGACTTTTCCATAGAATACAAACAGGGCAAGGACAATAAGGCAGCAGAGGCCCTGTCTCGAGTGCACGAGGATGGTGAACTGTTAGGTTTAGAAGCTACATACCATGCTATTTCAGCACCTGTTTCCTCATGGTTCGCTGAAATGTTCACATTCAGGAACTTGTGCAATTGCTTTGAGAAGGAAAGTTGGACAAGGGATATTGTTTTACAAACAGCGGATATACTTGGAAGCAACTTCCAATTTAATTGTCATAATTGTCAAAGAATTTAATGAAGGGACAAATGAAGGGATCTTTAGGGCATTGCAACGTATTAGATCAGTATTTCACTGCCATGGTATGAAGAAAACTATTTTGGATTTTGTTCGTAAATGTGATGTTTGTCAAAAGCAAAAGGAGAGCATACAAAGTCGGCAGGACTTAGCATACAAAGCCAGCGGGGCTTCTTCAACCCCTGCCCATTCCACTTTAGCCGTGGACAGACATATATCCATGGATTTCATTGAAGCCCTTTCTTTGAGTGCAGGGAAAATACCATATGTCGACTTCAATCATCATTGGAGAAGGTAATTGCACACCCCAAAATAACTGAGATTAGTAAAATACTTTGACGCTTGGCAAATTTGTGCTCATTCTAATTAAATATATGATAACTCATCTATAACTTGTAATTAGATCCACAATTATAAATTCGTCCACCTCCAAGAATTTTGATTCGTAGCCAACTAGTTGTTACTATTCTTGATATTGTCTGGCACAAAAATAATGAATTGAAGATGTTGTCTGGCACAAAAATACATTAGTTGGGCATGCAGCCCTATTTCAAGGCCATTCTCCCATTCTTCCTCTCGATGAAATAAAATGTTCTGTGGCATCACAACAGAGATCATTAGATGAGGTAAGAACATGCAATAATGGTCCCATGGAATTCTTTTATCAGATCCAGTAGCTCTAGTGAAGATGTTGCAGTTTGTGATCTCAGAAGTATTGAAGAGACTGGATGCTGCTTTTTAGTATGTGCAACAGACTCATTTTCAAAACTGTCATTAGGCAACATAAGGGCAGAGTTAGTGGCCAAGTAAAATTGTTTCATGCCTTCTAAGTCTCTTAATTTACCCTTGGATCGTTTAGCTTGTTATGTCCTTTCCAAGGCATGCCTTCATCATTTATCAGCGCTAAGATGTTACTTCTATTTTGATGATTAAAATTTCGACTCATTGCTGAAGTAAGATATTGGAATGTTTGAATGGTAGAAGAAGCAAATAATTGCTTTCATCTTATTGGTTACATTATTTTTTAATTTGTCGTATATTAGGAAGTTGAACTAGTTCCTCGCGTGGGGTTTTTTCTTAAAAAAAACTGAACTAGTTCCTCAATAACATATTGTGAAGGACATTTTTGTCATGGGATTTTTTAAAGAAAAAAAACAATCAAGAGAATCTAGCTTTTCTGCTTGGACTAATACATTATGATCGAGAATTTGAAAGTAAGAAATGGCCTTTAACATTGATGAACAAGAAGGCACAAATAAACTATCCGGCAGAGAGGAACGCAGCAGTCATCATTACAAGATAGCATCTGATACTAAAAAAACTGTTGCGAAGATCTCCCAAAAAAAAAACGTAGGCATGGACAACTAGCAGTTATATTTTTTCCCAGATATGTATTTATCAAACCGGAGTAATATGCACATTATTGGAATTATGGAGAAGTATCAGTTTCAAGCCTTTGGCGGTCGTTATGGCCTTTGGCGTTGTCCTCAGAGTAGGCAAGTGGTAGCAATAATTTTCCCTTATAGCGGTTGCTTTATCCAAAGCACACCAGGTTGGACCTTTAGGATTACTGTCAGCCCATAAAAACCTCGATTGATTAGGCTTTCCTGAAATCCTTTACCGTCCTACAGATTAACCCTTGTGAAAGAATAAACCTCATAAAATTATTGTCCGCTGCAATTTTCGTGTCAATTAATAAAAAGAGCTGAAAAAATAATTTATTACCTCCGCCATTATTTTTATTGTTAGAGCATATAATTTGTAAGCGTAAGGATTATATGCTCATCGTTTTTAAGCTCCTTGAAAAAAGGGCGCACTTGAGTAGTGGATTGTACGTGATAAAAAGTGTTGGATCGTAGACGTTTTGCGAATTACCAGCGGTTCAAAATTGTTGTTTTTGGAGTGGTTGGATTGTACTGACTGACTGATCACTGATACACATTCATTTCCTACACATATTTTACCGGCTTTTGCTAATGTCATAGAATCAAAATTGATTTGCACTGTACCAAGTAGCAAAGATTTGTTTTTCTTAGAATGGAAATTTGAGAGCGGTTGTATTGGACACAAGTACACGTTTGACACAAGAACACCAAAACGAGGAAACGGTCAAAGAGCGTTGATGGCACGAAAGCTGTGGCAAATGGTACCAAAGAATCCCTGGCACAAAAAACGTGGCAAATAATACCAAAGAATCCCAACCGCAAAAGACGTTGTAATTCAGTAGAGTAAGAACCATGATGACTTTTGCATAAATTCCCACTGATCATAATTTATTTTTTTGAACCAGGAGATTGGCATGTCTTATGGAGTAATAGCCGGAGATCACTACACCCATATTCCCGCAGAGGGCTCAACTGTTGTCTACCACCCCGCCATCCATGCTCAGCAGGCCGACGCCTCAAACGATCTTTTTCCGCTTCGTGATTTTCAAGTTCAACGGCCCTTGTTATGTAGGGTCAATCACGTTGCCCTGTCATCAAGACCAACAACTGATTATCGAGTATTTGTCAGGTTTAACCTCAGACCACTAGCTAATGAGGAACGGGAGGAGGGACTTAGGGTCACGTCATCGTCAATGAGCCTGGCCCTGTTGAGAAACACTTGTCATCTCGTAACCTGAAATTGAGCGGACATCCTTCTTGTTCATGGAGGAAGCTATCCCCGTAAGAATCAAATACTTGAGGAGTCGAAGGAGTCACCTCTTATCAGCAGGGTGGTCCATCTTTCGCGACGAGAAAGAGATTGAGGCGGAAGACACCCTCCTTTTCACCAGGATTAACAACTTAGCTTTGGGTCTACGCCGACACGCCCCCTACACAGTGCCAAGAGCCATGATTGGTCTTGCCATTCTCAGCCATTTAGGAGGAGATGACTTCGACGTCGATTACTATCCACAAGCAGGGCCTCCTGTTGTCACGTTGGTATAGTTTTTAAATTAATTAAATTAATGTTATTTTAACCGTTCACTATGTCAACGGGAATTGCAATATGTTATCAGAAAGTTGTTCCTCCTAATCAGTTATTGCTGGGGAGTTTTCATGCACTGTTGAAATTAATTAGCCTAATATCTCTTTTAATTACAAGATGATGAATCATGAGATGTTGGTGAATTTCATTGGCGTGCTTTATATATATATATATATATGCGGAAAAAGTACGTACGTATTAGAACGATGGGCAGTTATGCGTTGTGACAATATTAGGATTCTTAATTTCTTGCACGAGCACAATGTACGTTAATGTAAACAAGTGATGTACTGTGCAATCGATTATTATATTAAAAATGTTTTACAATTAGATTAGTTCTCTGCTGTATAATATTTTCAAGTTAGCGCTCTGTTTTATGATTATTATATACTAATTAAAAGTTAATCTCTGGCTTGATCAGTTTCAAAATTAAAATAATGATTATCAATTATATAATAATTAGAAATGTTAAAAAAAGTATAAAAATTAGGTGTTCCTATCACCTATATATATAAGATTTTAGATCTCCTTGCATGCTTGGATGTCGACTTCAATCATCATTGGCGAAGGTAATTGCACACCCCAAAATAACTGAGATTAGTAAAATACTTTGACGCTTGTCACATTTGTGCTCATTCTAATTAAATATATGATAACTCATCTATAACTTGTAATTAGATCCACAATTATAAATTCGTCCACCTCCAAGAATTTTGATTCTTAGCCAACTGGTTGTTACTATTCTTGATATTGTCTGGCACAAAAATAATGAACACATATGAAATGCCTCCTACCAGACCTATACGTAGCATTGATAATTAAGTAGAACAAGAGTAGTAATTAATACCGGAAAGAGAGAAAAAAATGAAATAATATACCTCAAAGACCACATTATATAATCTGGAACATTTGAATCCTTGCCATTAAGTTTTCTAAAATTCTGTGTTACGCTATACACTTCAAGATGTATTTCCATTGTTTTTAAAGCAATTTGAATTCTTTTGCACTTTGATAATCATCAAATAATTAGCACTAAAAGTAAATCAAATTTCAATGTAAAAGCACTAATATTCCACTAGTTTGAGTTCAATGTCACCCAAAGAGGGGGAGACAAAGGAGAAAGTGAAACCCCTTCAAAAATGGGCTCAATGTGTTATACTCCATAGAATAAACAAGCATATCATGGCCAGTTAAAACATCAACACAATCAACTGGAAAATGGAAACGATCATCGGTAAAATATATACAGTTAGGACGAAAACCACGTGGAACGGGTGAGAAACATATGGACTGATTACTTCCCAAGAATAAACAACAATCGCCAATATCATTAATTTGGCACCATTCCCCTTTCCGGAACTCCAACACTAAAACATTCATTGTTTTGTAAGCACCACTTCGACCCGAGCATCCATAAATATGCCTTTTGTGCCGGACAACAGTGACAAATGTGCCTGCTATTTCGACCAAATAGTAATTAAAGAAACTGCTTGGCAGGGCACGCCGACATGTACTATATAGTGCAGGTGATATGACTTTCCACTCACGCTTGTGATACAAGTCCAAAACCATGAAATCACCCATCAAGCTAATGCCAAATAATTGACCCTGATAGAATATGAAGTCATCAGCCTCCTGTGCAAAGTCGAGAGCCGGGATGAGAGTCCATGCAGAGTCACCGGGTTTAGCACATGCAAGCTGATAATCAACCAACGGATAAATGAAAGCCACCACCATACACTCTTCAGATATACTTGGATCGCATGTCAATATTGCTTTTCGGATGAATGTTTTGAGTATCTCTTCCTTCGTTGAACTTCTATGTAGATGTTCGTTGCTGGTGCCATCAAGGAATTCATCGAAAGTGAGTTGTGAGGGGAGGTTGAGCTGCGCCCGGGTGAGGGGGTTGAGGAGTTTAATTTCCATGTCCAGCCCCATTGTAACAATCCACCCGTGCGACGATCCACAACACCGCTTCCCCTTTGCCTCGGGCAAGTAGATTTCACTTACATGACCCGTGGCTGGATTGAAAAATCCTCTTTTCCCACCATCGCTCGTCGCCGACGTCTCAGCAAGCATCAGCCACGGGAAGGGCGTCTTCCCAATATTCGCATTGACATGTAGACCGAACCAATTGTTCTCTCGAATTATACAACTCCATGATTTACAAACCGTGGCCATCCGCCCAATATCGCTCAGGCTCAATTGCTTTTGGTTGACAATGAGAAGCATAATATCCAGAGACAAGTCGGACCATCTATCATCATTTTTCCCACCACATGGCTGCCATTGTTCACAATCAAATAATTGATATCACCCTCTACCAAATATAAGAATACGTTTATCAAGTTATCTTGGCCCTGCATGACAAGAAGTAATAATCAGTTACAACCAGCACATGAAAAATTCATTAATAAAATTGCAACATTTATCTATTATCATTGACCTACATATATATGACACTATACTCTTGTTGCTCGCATGATGCAATTGTAATACTAAACTAACCAAAACAAGAATGCTATGTACCCAGTATATATGCAACTCCACCGTAATAAGAATATATAAGAAGAGGGTGATAGCATAGATTTGATCACCAATATTCCAATGATCTGTAAGCCTTTAACCTTTGAGAGAATTTCTAATTTAATCAGCTCGATTAATACAGATTATCATTCAAGAGTCCTTTTTTTGTTAATTTATAATTATCTTATGAAAAGTTTAAACTCTGTTCGAAATATTTTTACTAGGCGCGTGTTTAAAGCTGAAAATAATGAAAATTTTAATTAATAAAGCATGTTACACACATTTGGCCAAGAACACCTCCAATTATATATGTTAAACAGGTGTTTCCCCTGCAAATCAAACCAATTTTCTCAGGAACCCATAATCCTAAAAAACTCATAATAAATACATGATTTTGGCTGATTTAATCATGTACGGTGTTTTGCACATGCATGGTTCAGTGGTTCAGTCAAACCAGTAATTGAACTAAGTACATTAAAAAAAGGCACTCCAAAACCAAAGTATGTTAAAGATGAAATAAACACGACGACCTTGTATAGAGGTCAGAGCATATAGACATTATCGAACAAAACACATAAAAATTTACCAAATAAAAAACAAAGATTTTTTTTAAAACATCATAAAAAATCAAATTAATTGATGAGAAGTAGGATGAAAGTACTTGATTATGAAATAAAAGTAATGATAAAAAACTAACAATTTTAAACGAATGTGATTTTTTAAATAAATGAAAATTAAATCAATAAAAAATAATCTAGACAAAATTTAAAATCAAGATGAAGATTAATAATCAATTATTTATAAAAAATTGCATTTGATAAAACAATTTGTCTAAAATTTGAGATTCTCGTGAAAACATAATATATAGAAGGAATACATATCTGGGAAAAAAATTGAGATTCTCCATAATTCCAATTACGGGCATATTACTCCAGTTTGATAAACACATGTATAGGAACTGCTAGTTGTCCATGCCTACTTTTTTTGGAAGATCTTCGAAACAGTTTTTTAAGAATTACGGATGCAAATTACCTTAGACGAAGCATGCAATCTGAAATAGCTAGATTTGATGCCAATAAAAAATTAAACTGCCTTAGTCATGCAATCTGGATGCTTCATAGAAAGGCCAGAAACCGACCTTTACGATCATTGATTGATGGTATCTATTGTACGTGTTAGTACCCAAAAAAGCCAATTAGAAGACTTGATCGATCTTGATCAACAAAAAAAATTTGCTTCTATCAGCCGATAACATTAATATTAAATTCGACCAAAAAAAGATATATAAATTGGAATATGATAAATAAATCAAACGATTGAAAATTAACCGATCATCAGACGTGCATACTCGATGGCATTGGCTGGGGTGGAAATGACGGCTCCTATGATGACCAGCAGTGGTAGTACTTTCGGGCGGGCGGCAAATTAATGAGCGCGTACGACCATCCCAGTCCCTGTGACATATATTGGATTATGTGGGGATTTCAGATGATGATCATCTATTTATTTAGGTTCCTTTGAATTTATCCGAGTCTGCCGCAGCCGGATTTGTATTGAATTATGTAGAAATTTAGATGACGATTACATATTTAGTTAGATTCCTTTGCGTTTATCCCACGCCGGATATGTAGGAATTTTAGATTATGATTATCTATTTAGTTACATTCCTTTGAGTTTATTCCGGTCTGCACCGAATATATATTAGAATATCGAGAAATTTTAAAGGATGGTTATTTATTTATTTAGGCTTTTGAGTTTATCCTAAATGGAAAATCTTCCCTTTATTCTTTTCGACATTAAAGTCTAAGTTTTTAATAATAAAATCAAGTATGATTTTTGTAATTATCTCTAAAATTTTAAAATATTAAAAAAAAGAAGCATTATTTACCTTTTTTCTTTTTGTTAAGGAAGGAGAATAATGCTACTTACTCCCTAATGTAATTACACTCAAAAATTTTTTTTGTTTTTACGCGCACATGTGTGTTCCAAACTCTTGCTCTGGGTGGTTCATGTGTTTGATGATGTCAACTTCATTCCCTCAATCATTGCGCCATCTCCTACCTTGTTATTCTCTCACTATTTCTTCTTTTTCATCCAATCTTCCCATTCGCTACAAATCATGTAAGCTTTTCTTAGCACTCCTGGTAATTCAATCTTACTATTCATGTTTTAAGAACTTGATCTGTATGTTTGTGCTTTGTACTTCGTTTTATTTTAGTCAGTTGAGATTGATCTTTGTTGATTCTATTTGATGTTAAATGGGTAATTGCAGAATTATGAGCTTGGATTGGATATTATGATGTTAAAAGAAATCAAGATGCTGGGAGTGATTTTATGGGTTAGGGAGTTGGAAGGGTGAGAGAGTTGATCTGCGTAGATCTGAGGGTAAAAAAAAGATAAGATGTGGATGTTTAAACGGGGTACGGTCTCTGGCTGGTTTTGGAGGGCTAGAAGGTGCTTTGAGATGTTTATGAGTGGAAAAGATGGATTTTGGTCCTCAAATTACTATATTTGAAGTCCCGATCTAGTCGTTGTTGTGTGCAATTGCTTGTAATTGTCCGCTCTTGTTGCCTCTCGCTGTGATGGATACAAGCTAACAATACGCTAGTTTCTGAAGCTTTCTTCCAAGCTCCTCACTTGGATCCTCTATTGAAGAATTTTATTGCTCTCCCAAATCCTCCATTTGCATGCCTCTACAACAGAGTTGGGACAGCCCCTCATCTTTCTGTTTTGATACTGAGAGTGAGCAACTTTTTACCAACTCTCAACCAATTCCCACGCCTCCTTCCTTTGATCCGAGTGATGCTGGGGTATGGGAAGAGCAATCTGCCACATATGAATCTGGGTGTTACATTGAAAATTGGGATCCTACTTTGTTGTTAAACAACCTTTCCGTACTTGAGAAAAAAGATTCATCAGCTACAAGATCTCCTCACCAAAGATGCTGTCTGCGCTATTTCGAGCCAAAAAGGCCACACTCTGAGCACAACAACAACAGCTCATCAGCAACCTCTGATGGCTGATCTAACCTCTATCATCACGGAGGTAATTTTAATACTCGATTTTCTTTTGCTATCTTCAAAGAACTTTGTTCCAGGTGATAATTCTTCAATTGATCAGTTGGATAATCAAGTTGGAAGTACAAACATTTTAACAGGACGTGATGCCCCTCCAAAGGATGAGAGCTTGTTTATCATGAAAAGTGATTACTTGGATTCAGTAGATGAGAATGAAACTTGTATAATGGAGCAGAACTGTGCTGAAGTGATGGACACTTTCCCTTCTGGTGAAGATGATGAATTGAAGAGCACCGATGATGCTTTAGCAGGAGAAAGGCTTCCAATGGTTTCTTATGAAATTTTACAATTAGAGAAGGATGAGATCCTTGCTCCTTATGCTCATTTTTGTATAATATGTGGTGGAAAGGGTTTTGAGCGGGACGCTAATCTTAAAATGCACATGAGGGGCCATGGTGATGAATATAAAACCGTGGCGGCACTCTCCAAGCCAAACAAGGACTCTATGCCTGTCATTATAAGTCGCTAGTCTTGCCCTTTTGATACTACTCTATCATCACGGAGGTAATTTTAATACTCGATTGAACAGACAAGTAAAAAGTTGTGGATGTTTTTTTACTAAAATTGTTAATTTCAAAATTATTATATATTTATTTATCATATATTATTTAAGAGAAAAAAGATTTTGCAGAATTATTAATGTTACATATTTTTTAATTTTATTTTTTAGTAATATTTTCAAAAAATTGTCGGACATGATCATCCAGCTTTCGTTCTTCTATTCTTTTATTTATTTATCTTTGTTTATATATTTAATATGTACAAACATACATTTATATTATAATTTGTTCATTCAAGCTATATAATCAAATTCAAGTGATCAAGCTCGTTGTCGAGCCGATGACTCCACAGTTAATTATTACCAGACAAATAGTCCCGTGTGGTTTCAAAAAAAAAAATTAGATAAGAGAAAAGAGACATAAGAATGTTTGGTGAAAATTTCGAGGGTTTGAGATGATAACAAAAAATGGTCAAGGTTTTACAATAAAAGAGAAGGGGGATTCGTACAGTAAAAATAAAGGCTTGTGTTGAGAGAGAGAAAGAAAAAAGAAAAAAAGAAAGACGTAACCTGTGTTGAGAAAAAGAAAAAAGAAGTAATAGAGAACAAGGGAAGAAAGGGGAAGAGCCCTTTCCCGGCGACCCCTCAACCCATTATTGCTCCTTGCCGAAGAAAAAGACAGTCACCGGAGGTTTCCTACCATTGTCGTCGTGGAGTGTTGTTGTTTTGCAAGGTGTTGCCGCGTTCGCTGAGGAGAGGAGCCCCATTAGTTGCTGTTTGGCGGTGCTCTGCCGTGGAGTTTCGTCAAGAAGACGGCAAGCGAACAGAAAGGAGGATCGCTTGCCGCACAGCCGCTGTCCGCCGCTTGGAGGATTGCCGCAGCCCGAAGAGAGTATCACCTGCCGCTTCTTCGAAAAGGAGGAGCCCCACCTTGCCATTGCTGTACCACCATGCTACCGCTGCATCCTGCCGATAGGATCTGATCTCGCCGCCTCCTAGTTGCTGCCTCGATGGGGAGCTGCTCTGCTGGGAAGGAGACTTGCTCATCGCTGGGTTGCACGAATCGGCCGATTCCGTGAGGAATCGGCCGATTTAAATCGGATCGGCGTCGCGCCGATCCGATTTTGGGGCCGACTCGGTCGGCCCCGAATCGGGTCGTGAATCGGCCCGTTTCGGCCGATTCCGACCGATTTAACTCGGAATCGGAATCGGCCGATTTAAATCGGAATCGGTTTTTTAGGAAATTACCAAAATACCCTAGGTATAATTTTTATTAAATTATTTAAGCATGGGTAAAATGGTAATTTGGATTTAAAAACCTAAATCATACCCTCCCCCCCGATTCCGCCGCCCGACTCCGACCTTCCCTCCGCCGCGCTTGCGCCGTCCTCCCTCCGCCGTCCTCCGTCCGACCAGGCCACCGCCGCCCGACTCCGACCTCAGCTCCGCCCTCCGCCGCAGACGTTGCGACCGCCGCCCGAACTCGGGTTCCGCCGGCCGACGCGAGCGCCGCGATTCCGCCGCGATTCCAGTTGGATTCTTGGTACAAGTTGTGTTTTTTATGCTGGGATCTTGGTTTTTTAATCGTTTGTTCACCACTTATTGTGTATATTCCTAGTTGAACCAAATTTTTGATCAATAACTTGCTTTCTCCACTTATGTTTTTCCATCAAGTGGAGTTTAGGCATTCTGATTATTGGTAGTTTTGATCATGTTACCGAAAAATTAACTTATATTAGAGGCGTCCAGTTGTTTTTTTTTGTGTACTTTATAATTCTCTTATTTTTTACACATTGTATTCTTTGATTCTGTTGTTGAAGTGAATGCATGCTCTTTTACTGCATATGGTTCACTACTCATCTGCATTTTGCACTCTATGTTAGGAATCCCTTTGGTGGTAGACATAAACCTTTACAGAATCAGTGAATGCTTGTTTCGCCTTTTTTTTAATTTGTATCTGAATTTTGATGTTTATCTCATTCTATGAACATTAGGTGTTTTTTTTGTTTTTTTTTCTAGTCTATTGATTATTGGAAATTATAAACTTCATCAATCAATAATAGATCCCTTTGATATTCGTCATTTGATAGAATTCGTTGACATTTGTCACAGAGCATTTGTTTTGTGTCTTCTTCAGCAAATGATAGGCAATATTTCATGTACTCATCATCCAAACAAAAATCCTAAATTGATTGACACGGAACCCCGTGTGTAGGAGCTGATTTGTTTTGTACTCTCTTCACTGCCAGTGTAGTTTGTACTGCTAGTGTTGATATGCTAGGGTTTTTAAGAACTGTACTCTACCATTATATTGTCATAATTGTATACCTTTGTGATTGTTGTATAAATACTTGAATTTATGTATTTATATTGAAAAATTATATAATTATGTATTTCAGGTATTTTTGAACTGAGTTGGCAAATTTTTGTATAGGACCGATTTGAACCGATTCAACTGAACCGATTCCTGACCGATTCAGACCGATTCCAATTCCGATTCACGAGAAAACCGATTCCGATTCCGATTCCGATTCATGCAAGTGCTCATCGCACTCGATGCCATCGCGAAGAGGGAAACCCTAGCGGCCGCTTGGAGTTACAGGTGCTGTCCTCAACGAAGTCACGCTGCTGCTATTTACCGTGGACGCCCGAGTACTTCGGGAGTCAAGAAGGGAACTAGCTGCTGCCCATTCCGAAGCCTCGCGCTAGCCGGAGTACCACCTGGGAGTACCCTTGTCGGAGTCGAAGCGCTCCCGGTGGAACTGAGATCGACTGGAAGGAGAAAGGAGGAACCTTGCTACCTCTCTTGCCGCCTTTGTTGCCATTGTGAGTTTCTGCCTCTCATCGAAGTGTAGTGGAGTGCTGGAGCGTTACCAGAAAAAGCTACCCGTGTCGCTGCCTCGCCAAAGCGGTGAGAGACGCCGGAGCTTTGCTATTTTGGAGTGCTGGAGTCCTTGCCTCGCTGCTCTGTTTCGTTATTGCGAAAGGTTGCTGCCTTGCTTTGCTGCTCGCTATCACGGAGTCCCGCTGTCAGGTTTCAACCTCCCGCTGCCGTCGTGAAGCTGATCGCTTTTCAGAGGAGGCGGTTGCTGCTGGAGTTTTGCCGCTGTCCGTTTCGAGGAAGACCATCACCACTGGGTGTCACCTTGAACAGCAGTCACACCCTGTTGCTCGCTGCCTTGGAGTCACGAAGTTTCATCTGTGCACCGCTGTCCTGTCGAGAAGAGCTGCTGTCGTTGAGACCTTTCCTGAACTGAAATCTCGACGCCTTGCCGAAGTATTGCTGCTTTGCAGAGGAGAGCTTTACTGGATCTGTGGAGCGTCGTGCTGCCTTCCACCTAGCCGGCACTGAGTAGAAGTGGAAGAGGACTAAGAGAGGACTATGGCCTTCATCGCAAAGTCACCATACTGCCGGAGCGCCGCCCACTTCGACCTTGGAGAGAGGCGGAGCCAAGTAACCGCTGCCACTTTGCTGTCCACCGAAGTTGCTACCGAAAAGATCATCACTTTGCTACTGAAGTGCTGCCGAATTCCGTTGCTGCTGATTGCTTGGAGTTCATCAGAGAGGAGGAGAGCCAAACGCCGGCGGTGTTGCTGTGCAGAAGAAGAAGAGGAAGAGATCGGGAGGAGAAACGGGTCTGACCTTACTGGCGTACCCGCTTGCCCGTTATAACTGACTTGTCCACTGTTGAACGCCCGTTATCACTTGTTGAGCTGACGCAAAATAAGACAAGCTGATGTCCACTGAACCTGACCGAATCCAAGGCCCACCAAGTTGCTCTGTTAGAAGCCCATCAAGTCCACTACAGTGCAAATCTAGATTATTAAAGTTCAAGGCTAAGTCCAGGCCCATTGGCTGTGAAACGGGCCCTATTGTAGGAAGGCAAACCAACCCGACCGGATCGGGATTTGAATTGAACCCTAAGGTGTGTAAAGCATAAAATCAAAGAAAATAGTTACCATGGGTTGAGTTAGGAACTCAAGTTGAACCTTAAAAACCACGTAAATGGGTTATATTATAGCAATGCATTTTTGGTTCTATTAAACTTTCTAATTTGAAACGAAGACTAATTAGTGTGGGTAAAAAATTGAGCATTTGAATATAATTTATTTATTTATTTATAATAGAGAGAGAGATTGTGTAAATAATTATAATTTTAAATATTGTACTTTACCACTACCAAGATGTATTATTATACCAAATATAGGCTTCAAATCTAATATATTGTAACCTTTTGTACCATATTAATAGGTATTTAATTTTTTAGTATCTATATATTTTAAAAAAATCTATTTTTTGTTAAAAATTATGATATATTAATAAAACGCCGTTGATAAAATAAAATTTTAAAAATTAATAAAATATTACATATATAATTTTAGAATAAAGTTAAACAAAATTGAACTGGAAAAAATCCGGGTGTTTAAAACCGCGATGTACCGCTGCCGGTTGAATGAATGAAGGGATTTTGATGAAGGGGAAGTATTTGGCGGAGGAGATATGGGGGAGGATCATGGAGGCCGGGGTGTCCTCCTCCCTCTTCACCCACCGTGACCTCTGCTCCCTCGCCATCGTCTCCCGCTCCTTCCGCCGTCTCTCCTCTCTCGATTCCCTCTGGTCCCACCTTCTGATCCACTCCCTACCCTCCTCCTCATTATGCCCCCCTCTTCTTCTAATTCTTCTTCTGATTCCCCTTCCTCCTCCCTAAATGATGCAGGCCTTTCCCTTAAGCTCGTTTACAAATCCAGGCAATTTCCTACCCTCCATCTGAAGCCCTAATTCAATTTGCTTATACCTGTCCATCATTTGCTAATTCTCCATGCATTCATATCATCATTCTTATTACTAAATTAAAAGACTTTTTATTCATTATTGTTATTGTTATTACTGCTACTGCTGCTAAATCTTAATAATCTTGTTAATAATTTGTTTTTACTCGGCTATATATAGGTTCGAGAAGGAGAAAGCGCGAAGGGTTTCCGCCCACCGTCGAGCCCTTCTCACCCTCGAGAGCGAAATAGCGGTTCGTTCCAAGACTCTGCAGCGCCTGCGCCTTGTCGTGGCCAATGAGCAGAATCATCTCAAGTCCACCGTGGCCCAATCTGCCAATTTGCAAAGAATCAGGTTCTTCTCTTGCCATCATGCCATCGTAAACCATATATCAAAATCTCACTTCCTCAATGCCCATCATATGTATATATATGTATAGCATCCATCCAAAGTTCATCCAATTCTCCACCAGTTCATACTACTTTTTATATGGAAATACATTGAATGTTTTGATGGGACGTTGACTATTTTGAAAATTTCATATATTTTACGTTACTTTATTTTCATACCAACCAAAATAGATCTTGAAATTAGTAGAAAACAGCTATTAGTTTTATCGAGCAAGACACCATGTTTTATGT
Organism: Piper betle; assembly: GCA_033002965.1. Taxonomy (NCBI): domain Eukaryota; kingdom Viridiplantae; phylum Streptophyta; class Magnoliopsida; order Piperales; family Piperaceae; genus Piper; species Piper betle. The sequence goes on along the minus strand of JAURVB010012563.1, from coordinate 96,346 downwards.
TTTTTTCTCATTATAGCTTGTCAACGCATGCATATTTAGATCCAAATTTGCTGCCTTCATAATTGGGAAAATTTTAAGCGGGATTACCGTGTATTTGACATGGCTATCTACTGTGGAATTATTTAAGTCCATTTTTTTAATTCGCTGAACCATGAACACTGCGTGTTTTCTGCAGGCAAGCTTCCGTGGCTTTGAATGTGTGGCAGCCAGGAGTTGTCCGCGACAGGCAAAGGCAGCTGGTCGAGCAATGCGCTGTTCCTATTGATGCCCGTCTAAAAGATCTGGAGATGGATATGAGAGTCTGCGGAAAGCAGATTGAGGTGGCCTGCAAAGCCTATGTAAGTACAGAAGATTATCGTTTTCTTCCATTTCGTTTTATATTCTTGCATTCTGGTAATTTTTCAATGTGAAATTATGTTTTGAAGTAGAAAGAGGAGAAGAAGAGGATTGATGCAAGCATGGAAAGGTTGAAATCATTGAAATACCACCCTTTAAGGTATATTGAGACGGAGAGGGAGATCAGCGATTCTCATGAGCACAAGAAGTTGAAAACAAGTGGCGAATGTAAGGATTTTTTTTTCCGAATATGTCTTACCCTTGCATCCTTTGCTAATAATTTTAAATTTTTTCCATTGGATAATGATGAAAGCAAAATGGATAATAATGAAAGAAAATAGGGGAAATGATGTAACCATTCATGCAATTGTATCAGTAGCACAAGACTCTAATCCATTATGTTATTGGGTATATGTTTTAATCACCAAGCGATTGCCATTAAGCTGATGGAATATTCCCGGTGGCATGTAGAATGCTTCTGGGCCTTGGACGGATCTGGTGAGGGCATTGCCAAAACAATTCAGTGGTGTCTTCATCATCAACCTCAAAATCTTGTAAGATTATATAACGTTTGTATTTGTTGTGGTTGTGACTGTAGCAGAAAGCACGGTGGAGACAGGAAAAGAGGATTTGGATGAGCAGCCGTCGTCAAGCCATTGCTTTAGAAAAAGTCCGTCGAAGTGTTCTTAAATTGTTTGAAGGCAAGTTTCTTTGGAAGGAGGTTTGTAATACAACGTTTGTGGTAGAATATTAGTGGACTGATATCAGACTCTGGTCGTATCCAAAGCTGTACCAATTTTTTGAGACATTCATCTAGTGTGTATTGACTGTGCGGACAACCTTCCATTTGCCTGAATTAATAAATTAGTTTTATTATTTGATATAACAACTCACTTGATAGACTGTCTTTGTCTTGACGATTGCAAAACCTTTTGAAGGGCATTTAACAAAGATACGGCGTACATCAATAAGGCCGTCGTAGACGTGGTTTTTTCCTCTTTTTCTTAAATCTTGTGGGAGCTATATTTGGCCAAATTTTTGTTCAACACTAAACTACAGACAAAGAGCGCACCTTTGGAAGTGCAGCGGCTTTATAAATGTAGTTTTTTTTATTATTCATTTTCAATGAAGCCTTAATTAATAATATTAAGCATCATAAAGTACAGAAGATATTTGTTCCCGGTTTAAATTTAGCTGCCAACCTAGCCAAAATATTAGGGAGCACATGTGTGTCCCTGCTATTCCAGAGTAGCACATAATTATACTTAATTAGTCCAATAGAGGGAGTGGATTAATATTAACATGATACGATGTTAATACTCATGTTAATATATATGTTACCTCTCTTGATATGTAGCAGGGAAGTGAACATATATGAATGAATAGATGGTGATTATTATTTTAATATTGTTTATCATTTACCAGTTTACACGCCTAACTCCGGAGAAGGTAGGTAGGAAGGTTAAAGTGAGAAGCGCCTAAAAAATCATCAGCATTCCATCCCCCTGAGAAATCTAAAAGGCTAGACAGGTCAAGCGGGGGCTCCGCATCTGCCGAAGACGAAATCGCCACCGAAATAAGGAGAACCCTGTCCCTGTTGAAAAAGGGATTCGCCTACCATATGGTCACTCTGCCCTGAGTGGGATAGATTTGGCAACTTCATTATATATATCAACAAATTGTAGGTGCCAATTTATTTTATATGAATTTTATTATTTACCTTCTTTGTTTGTTGTTTATTCTGGAAGCTTGATTTATGATTAGTATCAGATGACTGCAATAGCGGCAAGTTTTAGCCAAAATCATGCATTAATGATCACTAATTTGAAACTACACATAGTAGTTAGGGTATGGAGTACTGAATTTATAAATTCATATAATCACATAATCACATACTTCAAAGTGAACTTTCAAAATATATATGTGAGTAGTCAAGGTTTCGTTCCATCATTGTATTGTATGGAGTGTATTATAAGTAAACATAATTAATCTAAAATGATTCCTTTTTTTTAAGATCCCATTTGGTTGACAAAAAAGACATTTTTTTTAAATTATAAAATTTTGAAGTGGTTAACCTTCAAAAATTAATTTATTCTTATATGAAAAATAGTAAATATTCTACGGATTTTATTTTGCATATAAAATAATAATAATAATTTCTACGGATTTTATTTTTCATATAAAATAATAATAATGATTTCTGATACGTATTATATATATATGACAAGTAATAAAGTAATGAATAGAGTATTGTTCTCATAATAACGAATTTTTGGATTTTTTAACTAAATTATAATCTAAACATAAAAGTAAAAAGAAAACAAGAACCTAATCTAAAATTAATGTTTTTCTCAATATGCAAATAATATGCTAGAGATTCAATTTTACTTAAACCAATTCTTGATAAGATATTTATATAGAAGAAATTCAATTATTACTTCCAAGAGACAGTAAAATTCCTATTTTTAACTATCCATGTTCGGTTGCTAATTAACTATCTTAAAATCAATCTATTTCAAATATCCCTGTTTAGGTCTATCCGCCGATTAACTTCAATTAAGATGCATTAAACTCTATAAATTCATTACAATTAAACCATTCTAGATAGACTAAGATTTAAACGGACTGCAGACTGCATAAATATCCAACGACTGCTATTTCGATTAATCGTATGCAATTTCTGGATATATTATAAAGATCAAGATCACCGGCAGATAGAGCAAAATTAAATTTTCATTTAATTGATTATTTAATATAGTTTATCTTTTCGAAACCTCATTATGCTTCAACAATTAACCAAATAAATAAAATCATTAAACACAATAAAACATAACTCTCATGGAAAGATAATAATATAAATTTCAACTAATATAAAATATCATGTTATTGGTTTAAGATTCATCTACTCTCTAGCACAAATTAATCTACTCCATAAAATAAGAAAATAAAACCATGAAAAGAGTCTTTGAAAGATTCATAATGATAATATAATAAAACCCAGAGAAGAAGAAAAAAGAAGAAAACTCTTGTGATCCAATCTTTAAAAGCTATTTCCCTTTTTCTCTTGAATCCTCAATCTTCAATTCCTACACGAGGGCTACGACACTCACTCCTTGTGTTGTGGCGCTCACTTATATTATTTTTCTACTACGCTGCCCAGCATCATGGCACTCATTAACCAAGACTTTCAATGCCACAACACTAGGTTTTCTCCTGACAACCTCCTCCTCGAGTGTCACGGTACTCGCTAATGTTGAAATCCAGTGATGTGGCACTTGATTGGTAACTCGATTCTTCATTCCTTTTTCGTCCTGTCTTCTCGGTTCACTTGATCGTAACTATATCTTATGCTTTAACATAGTATCTCTTTTTGAAACCTCACTATTCTTCAATAATTAACCAAATAAATAAAAGTATTAAACACAATAAAACATAACTCTCATAGAAAGATAATAATATGAAGTTCAACTAAAATAAAATATCAAGTCATTGGTTTAAGATTCATCTACTCTCTAGCATAAACCAATCTACTACATAAAATAAGAAAATAAAACTATGAAAAGAGTCTTTGAAAGATTCATAATGATAATAAGAAAAGAAAAGAAGACAACTCTTCTGATTCAATCTTTTAAAACTATTTCCCTTCTTCTCTTGAATCTTTAATGTCTTCTAAAGTATCTGCCTTGAGAAAATTAAAAAACCTAGAGAAGAGCTTCCAAAAGTATGAAAAATCGATGTGAAAAACTCTTTGATTTTGCGGATAAATAAACCTTTTATAATTGGAAGTATTTGCTTTCTCCTCATGGAAGTCAGTTTTCAAATTCGTAATTATCCAAAATTTTTTCCCCACGAGTGGTGCGACGCCACAACACTCACTTATATATTTTTCTGCTACATTGCCAAGCTCCGTGGCGCTTCTTAATCGAGACTTTCAATGCTGCGACACTGGGTATTTTCTTGACTCCCTCCTCCTCGAGTGTTGTGGCACTCACTAACCAAGAAACCCAGTGTCATGACACTCAAATGGTAACTTGTATTCTTCATTCCTTTTTCACCCGATTGCGCGGTCATCTCAATTCACTCAATCATAACCATATCTTTGAAAACAGATAAAAATTAATTGAAAACCTAATATATTACCAAAATTAACTAACACCAAATATAAATTCAAATCATCTAAACAACTCAAACCTTCCTAAAGACTCAATTAAAACGTGCAAGACTCTAGAATACTAAAGCACAATTAAGCCCAAAATCTAAGGAAAATATACATTTTTGAAATACTTATCACACCCCCACACTTAACATTTTGCTAGTCCTCGAGAAAAACAAAATAAAACAAAAACTAAAGATAAAAATGCTCCTATAAAATCGACTCCGAAAATATCAAACTCAAAGTAACTATTATTTCATCAAAGACATTATATACATCTCATAAAATATTTCAATCACTTAACCTTCGTCCAAATATAAACAACTTAAATTCATGCTTCCACTCAATCATAGATCTCACCTTCTAGCACATCTCTATATCAAGAATAGAATAAGCTTGCAAATCATATAATCAACTTAAATAAATTCATATCACACAAAAAAAACACAGTTATAAAAATTCATAATTTTGTTTATTTTGAAAAATATACATTCAAGCTTAACATAAACCTAAATAAATCTCATATTCTTCGACAAGATAAGCAAATTAAAATATCACAATCACATTATTGAATAATTACTTCACCCTCATTGTCTGCGGGCTGATCACCTTCTTCTGTCTCATCACGAGGAAGAACATCAGTGCAACTCTGATGAGGGAAGTTAGCTGCTAGAATCCTCACAAAGCATCTCGCTACTCCCCATAGGAACACGAGCCTTTCTGCACAACTGAGTGATTAATGAAGGAAACCACAAACCACCTTTAGATCCACCACATTGGCCTAAAGCTACCTTCACAATTTCACAGCTAATATAGATACCCACATCAAATAGACCACCAGTGAGAATATTATAAACCATGTAAGCATGTTCCTTCGTCACATTATTGAAATGAATGGTGCGAAACAATCGAGTGCCCACAAAGAAAAGCCAAACCTTCGCGATGCCACCCATGGCCCTTAGGAAACGATTTAGGCTGACCCTAATCATAGTTCCATTGCGTATCATTCAAACACAGATAATTAGACAGCCAAATGATCAAAATGCGCCAAATTTTTCTCATAAGTATCATGCTGAAGCCAAGTTAAGCCAAACAACGATCTTATATCCTCCTCATTATACCTTACCTCAACTCTTCTCACCATACTCTTATCAGTCTCAGCATTGAGGATAGAATAAAATTCCCTCACCACAGAAAGAATGGTAGACGAATAAACTATTGTCATCTGACTGATTTCCACAATTGTTCCAACTAGCCACCCAATTCATTAGGTTCCCAATCTACATGAAAACATTTCGGAAATGGTGTCTTCTAGCTAAAAATTTCTTCGAACTTATTGAAGGCCTAGACGGATGGAAACCATTGTCTATCATAAGATGCTTTTGCTTACTTTGGCTTCTTTGACACAATCTTCTTCGGCATTGTATGTAGACACCACAAATAAAAATAAATTAATCAAACCGACGAGAAAGCTTTAAAACAAAACCATTTAAATAATAACTACCCACTAAATAGAACCAAGGCCAATCCATCATCATCAGCAACAATTAACACAAGTTAAGCACATCACCCCTTAAACAAAGAACACATCAAATTTTCGAAAAATTGAACCAACATCCCCTCCACAAAAACAAATGTTTAACTATCAACAGCAAAGAGAACACAACAAAATAAATTCCAATGAACTCCATCTCAGAATGTCACATATGATAACCCTTAATCAACATGACAATCCTCATGATCAATGCCAACTAACATTTAATCAAACATTAGAAACACCAACAAAACATGAAAACGTCATCAAATAGTCATGCTAGCAATCAACCATTACAAACCAGACATTAAAAAGTTAATCATGCTTAATTAACTATTAATCACAATTAGCACAATATTATAGCACCTACAGGGAAAATTCAAAGCTAATCAACTCTCATCCATGCTCAATCAGCACTTCTAAGCAATCTAAAGTAACCTTAACAATCAATTAGTCATGAAGAAAAATGAAATCATACTTAAATATCCACTAATCAAGATTAGCAAAGAAATAAGCACAATTAACCACAATATTGAACAATCTAGACTAATTAGTACCTCATAATGCTCCAATCATCAACACTAACCATCCAAAGAATGAATTACATCATAACAACTAAACAAAAATCAAAACTTCGGAAGAAATTGTACCTCCCTGAAATTAAAGAAAAATTGGGTTAAAATGGTGGGAAATAGAGGGGAAAGTCATGGGGAAGAATTGAGGAGGGATGGGTGGTGGTGGACGGCCAGAAAAGAGTGGGAAATGGGGTGGCGATAGAGAGATTTGTAATATCCCGACCCAAAGTGCAACATAATGGGCTAAGTCATTTTTTAAAAATAGTTAACCAAATTAAAGATATATAGTTCACTCCTACTTATAATCAGGATCTTATTCTATTAGGTATTAGTTGTGCTCCCAAGTTGAGGGATTTCACAATCTACCTACCTTAGGAAATTTCGTCCCCAAAATTGTTATACTTGGCCCGTTACTAGCCCCAGCCCATGACTTTCTTTGTCCCATGACCGACAGCCTACCAATCGTCCCTAGTCTAGCCCACTATCTAACACGGAACCAGGAGGCTTTGATACCATTTATAATGACTGGCCCAAAACATAATGGGCTAAGTTGTATTTTTAAAAGTGGTTAAACAAGTTAAAGATCTATAGTTCATTCTCATTTATAAACATGATCTTGCCCTAATATGTATTAGATGTGAGACTAAATTGAAGGATCTCACAATCGACCCACCCTACAAAATTTTGTCCCCAAAATTCCTACACTATTTCTAGCCCCAACCGACGACCTTCTTTGGCACGTGACCGACAACTTAGCCAATGCCCAAAATACAGCTCACCATCTAACACTGCCCAAAATACAGCTCACCATCTAACACTGAACCAGGAAGCTCTGATACCATTTATAATGACCCGAGCCAAAGTAAAACATAATGGGCTAAGTCATCTCTTTAAAATGATTAACCAAGTTAAAGATGTATAGCTCATTCTCACTTATAAATAGGATTTTTCAGTTATAAATAGGATTTTTCCCCAGTATGTATTAGATGTGGGATTAAGTTGAAGGATCTCACAATCGGCTTGTGACACTTTGAAGGTAAAAAAATTCAAAACCCTCGCGACCCCATTTATTCTTTTACTTCTCCCAATTGAGTTACACGACACTCCCTAACTGAGAAAACGAGTGCCACCACACTCAAACCCTAATATCACAAATCAGCCTGGTCAGTTCTGCGACACTCCCTAACTAAGAAATTGAGCTATGTGACACTCTAAGCCATCAATTTTTTTTTAGCATAAACTAATTAACAACCTAAATGAAAAGCAAAACTAAATAAGACTATTTTTTTTCTTTATTAATAACAGTACAATATACTAATGGTAACAAATCTAAAATAATTAACAGCTAGACAAACAAATCTAACAAAACAACTCAATAATAAAAGAATCAAATTAATTAAAAAAATAAAAAAAATAATAAAAAAGCAGAAGAGGCCCACATACCCACTCCTCTTCCCCTCGCGAGGGGCCTCATCCACCTCCTATTTAGAAAGATGACACCACTTGCCATAATCCCCATAGCAAATCGTCACACCACCTGCTATTATAGCTAATGCTTCAACCCACTTAGAAATATAATCAACGGCAACCAAAATATAATCACAAGAACATGATTTAGGAAAAGATAAAATCAATGCCCCAGATATAAAAAATATCACAAACCAAAATATTCTATAATGACATTTCATGTCTTCAAGAAATATTACGTGTGCGTTGACATCTATTGTAACATCCCAATTTTTCAGTCCAAAGGCAGACTGAATTGCAATGTAAAAAATTTGTAAAAAAAAACTATTAATCGAACTACTATCATATAAATTTCATGGAAGTGGAGCTTTAAAACGTAGGGCAGAACCATCACTCAATGATCAACTAAAATCATACATATAGTGTCAGAATACACAACGACACCACGAAGAGCCCAGATAGCATACAGTGTCAGAATACACAACGACACCATGTGGAGCCCAGATAACTCAACAGAGCATACGTGTCATAAACATACATATGTATCATAATTTAATCGACGATAACATATCTCTATCATACATAACCATATACATGCACCGGAATCTAGTCAATGGTTGCATGCCCGCATCATATCTCACTACTAATAGGATCATATAGAGAAGCATACATAAACAACTAATTTATATGTGAGGGAGAGATGGAAGCACACATAAGAAATTATTTTATATATATTTGAGAGAGAGATAGAAGCACACATAAGATATTAATTTATATATTTCCAAAGGAGAGATGAAAACACACATAAGAATTTAATTTATATATTCCGAGAGAGATGAAAGCAATCCCTTTTCTAACACCTTTATTTATAACCAAGGAGGTTAACTTTGAAATGTGAAAAGACAATTAATAACGGAATACGAAAAGATAGTTAATAAAATACCTTATTAGAAATAATTCAGTAAATATTATTAAATTAAATTAAATTAATAATATTTTAGATTCTTTCTAAGATAAAATAACCTAGTTTTTTTCAAAATTTTACATCTATAACAAGAATCAACATACCTTTTGGCATCCTTAAAAAAGTGTAGGCCAACAAAATCCCAATTGAACGGTTCTATTCGCACTAAAGTGGCCTCTACTGTCTCTATAATGACAATGGTGAAGAACACTATTAAATTCCACCTCTAGGACACACCTTCTAATCACTTGGTTAGCACAAAGGTTGTGCAAGTAAGGATCCTAGCAAAAATAATGTTTTTCATCAGAAAAGAATTTCTTCTTTTCTTGAGATGTCAAATTTTTGGGACGATAATCACCTTCAAGAAAATTAGCATATTCAGCAAACCAAGGTACTTCAGAAATTGAGGAAATAGGAGTCAGAGAAGTAATAGAAAAAATTCTCATCAGAGAACTCCTCATCAATTTCTCCTTTCTCTTCACTTGTGAGCTCAAGTCTTGAAAGATGATCAGCCACTAAATTCTCCGATCTCTTTTTATTCTGAATTTCCACCTTAAATTCTCGAAGAAGCAATGTCCATCTCATTAGTCGAGGCTTAGCATTTTTTTGGCCAAAAGATATTTGAAAGCAAAATGAAAAATAACTTTCGACCCTATCAAATAAAGTCTAAACTTATCAAATGCAAAAATCACTTTCTCAGTTGTGACATAATTTAATTGTGCCTCGTTCAGAGTTCGACTTGCATAGTAAATGGTTTGAAACACTTTATCCTTCTTTTGACCTAACATTGCTCTAATTGTTGCATCACTTGCATCACATATCAGTTCAAATGGTAAAGACCAATCAGGACCTACTACCACTGGAGCAGTAATAAGCTTCTCCTTCTATACCTAAAAAGTATGCAAACACTTATCATTAAAATCAAATTTTACATCTTTCATCAAAAAGATTTGAAAGAAGTTTAAAATTTTGAAAAAGTCTTTGATGAATCTCCTATAAATCCAACATGCCCAAGGAAACTTCGAATTTCTTTGACAGAGATGTGAATGGGAAGCTTCTCTATCACATCAACTTTAGCTCAATCAACTTTAATTCTTTTTGATGAAATTTTATGTCCTAGAACTGTAAAAACCGAAAAAAATCGTTACATTATTTGAGATGGACGTGGTCTAGGTACGGATAGGATAAGATTTGAAGTTAGAAGATTTCCTAAAGATCTTGATGTTAGTGGGTTGTTGTTGCTAGTCACGTTAAAACCAAAGAGTTGGGCAAGTCCTTCTTTGTCAACGCCTCTTCTCGTTTCTTTCCTTTCCACAGTAACATCGTCCCCCGTCTCTTCTTCCCCATCACCGTTCTGATTTTATTCTTCTTTTCTTGTTTAGGTACATCTCCCCCTCCCTATTTCAGTTTCCTTGCATGCATACTTTGAATGCATAGATGAATAGTAATTATTGAAAATTGTTACTGCTTCTATTTTTCTTTGTTTTGTTTTTCTTCTTTGTTGGTGGTCGTTGTATGTGGCATGCATGGGTTAATGGGGAAGGCTGCTGTTGTTGGTAGTTTTTCATGGGTGGGTGATAACTTTGTAAAAGAGTTATTATTCTTTGCATTTTTGTAATGAGTTTTTGTCATGTTTTGAGTGATTTTTATTTCAATTCTATTAGTTTAAAAGTTATTAAATAATATTAATAAAATGAGAAATTATTGTGATTTTGGTGTAAAAAGTGCTAATTGAAGTTGTTCTATGAAGGTATAAGAATTAGAAGTCGATCCAGAATCAATTCGGGGTAAAATCGGACCAAAAAGTGTGACCTGGAATTTATAACCAAGAGCAGAGTGCTCGAGCGCCGGGAGTCAGAGTGCTCGACCGCTGGCCTTTCTGTTAAGAAAATGTTATGGTCAAGATCTGAGTGCTCGAGTGCTTGGATTTTGAGTGCTCAAGCGTTGATGACGAAAAACCTGATTTTTATGACATTTCTGGAGATCCTGGTGGAGCCCACTTGAAATATTTGGGTGGATCATTTATAAACTTGATTAGGGTTTTAAAAGAGAAAAAAGGAACAACTCTGGACGGCTAAGCGATGACACGAAAGACGAGAAGGAACGATGAAGAAGTTGGATCGGAAGAAGAATACGCTTTCCCCAAAAGAGTTTTTCTTATTTTGATTTAGTTTTCTTTGTAATCAAATGATGTCTTTCTGATCACAAATGAATTTCTTGAGTTTAATCGAATATTCTATGGAGAAAATTCTTTTCTAGGATTTTCAATGACACCTAGTGCATGGATTAATAAAGGTTATTAACTTTTATCTATGTGGTTGTGATGTTGGATCATCAATTTTATTCTGTTCGTAATGCTATCATTAGACTGGCCATCTATTGTTAGATTTAGAGATTTGATCTTGTCTAGAGCTAGAAAGATTAAATTTTTCATTGAATAAATTAGCCTTTGTTCATCTGTTTTAGATGATTTACATGTGGGTAAAGATATACTCACATGTCTTAGATAACTATTAAGGGCAGAACTTAAAGTATCATTTAGTATTACTTTGCATACATAATTTCATAGAGATATAGGAGTTGGGTGTGATTGATAAGTTTATGGTGAATTGAGAGATGTCATAAATAATTGATTCCCGTATTTAATGATCCAAATGTGCAATTAATAGGTAAAAGTTATAACGTTAATCATATAGAGCAATAGGTGAAATTGAAAATCATAGGTTTATCATCTTGAAGTTAATATTTAATTTAAATATTATATTTTAGATTAGTTTAGTCTTAATCCATAATTTAAACACTCTTTGAATTCATTTCTATTTAAGTATAATTAATTAAATTAGTTTTGGTAATCGAGAATTTCTAATACTAATTCCTCATGGGACGATACTTTCTTATAACTTTTATTACTTGATTAGACATGTGCACTTGCGTTATAATTTCCACATCAGTGGGTCCAATATTTGCATGGGTTGCATGTTTCGGCAGTGGGAATTAATTCATGTTGTGTTGTGGTATGCTGGAGTTAATTAATTAATGAATGACATTTACTCTATTCATTAATTGGTTATAATAAATTAAAGTGATAAGGGTGACGCCTTCATATTTAAGTAAGTTCAGACACGTATGTGATCAACATTTATTAATTATTAATCGAATTACAATTATAATTAATCATTGTCGGGATAATTAATTTATTTCGAATTCATGTGTATGGGAATTGGTTTATTAAATTATGTCAAGGGCGGTGTAATATATTAATTGTGAGAACCTTTAAATTAATTCCAAGTAAATTAATTCCAAGTTCAAACTTTTAACGAGTTAAACAATTTAAATAATCTTATGAGTGATAATTAGATACAAGCTATATTAAATAATTATATACGACGATCTAACTGATCTTAGGATAATTAACTAGAAATAATGAAAAGTTAATAAATTTTACGTAATATATAATCAAGTTATTTTTGAAAGAATAAATTACTGCCATTTTCTTAATTGGAATTAAAGTATTAATTAGTATTATTGTTAATTCATTATATTGTTGTATGATATTAAATATTAGAGTTAATCATGATCTATATGTGTTTGTTAATTGTTATGATTAATTAATTAGTAAATCATATCTTAAATTATTTATACAACTGTTTATAGCTAAATTAAATTATTAAAGATAATATTTTTCATTAATCAAGGAAGTAATATGTATATATATAATCATTATTAGTTAAATATTAATTATTATTATTATTATTAATTCAAGTTATTAATTAATTAAAGTTGATGTGTTTTACTTTAATAATAAGGGGTTAATCTGTTAATTTAACAAGTTTTCTAGGAGTTGTTATTTGATTAAAGTGCATGCATGATTGAATTAAATATATGTAACTAGGTATTTAAGATGTTTACATACTTAATCTAGAGCTAGCATGTACACAATTAAAATTAGTTTTTGTTACTATATGGAAAGGAGCTGCGTTAATGGTCACGCTCTGGTCATTTTTTTGTGGTGGTGACTAAAATATTTAGTTTCACATTTGGTTGGGAAGTAATATGTGTACTTGATCGGTTCCAGATCTTTCTTAGTTTGAAAATTAGTTAATAAGTATTTATTTAATTAATAAAGTGGCTAGAAATTTTATTTAGAATTTGATTAACATTATGACAACCAATCGATGTGACCTTAGGAACTTGTAAGACTATTATCATTAGTATACAATTATTATCTAATTTTAGCAGTTATTAAATCAATTTATTTCGGTTGTGGAGATATAGTTTGATTTGTTGTTGTTTTATAGAGTGGGTAATTATACATTATTCTTTTCCTATCAAGAAAACTTATTATAAGCATGTAGTTCTAAGTATTTTAATTATGACTTAAATTGTTGAAATTAAATAATGATGTGGCGTGGATAATTAACTACCTCATTGATTTTTTAGATAATCTAGATAAATTTCAAGCTTTAATATTTAAAGTGTTGCATGGGTTGTTTTGTCAAGTTTTAGGCATGACATTGCATGCATTCAATTAGTATAAAATTATACTTATTTTATCTATAATTAGGATTGTCGATCAGTGGTTGCGAGTTCACTTGCGAACTATCCAGGTTCGTATAACTACTTAAAATATTGTATATTCCTTTTTGGCAGCCCTGGTCGGCCTGAGCCTATATTTGACCACCATGTGTCAAGCGCAACCAGGGTAAAGGAATTGACTCAATCTGACACGGGACCGCACCTTTAAAATTATTTGAAAGATAAAACACCTGCCCTCATGCCAAAAGGGGTGACATGACGTAATGGTGCAAGACGACTCATTATGCACTTGTGATATTGAGAGGGTGAGTCAATGACAAATATCAGTAACTACTGGCCGTGGCCACGTATCGTGTGTATGCATATATGGGATTGTAACTGGATGGGGCGGCCACCCCTCCCGGCATGATTGGAGCTCATCATAGGCTCATAATCATTAAAAGACTTGATCAATAATGATATGAAATATGTTAACTTATTTCATGTAATTATGCGACTTAGTGGTTTTATCACTAACGTAGTTTTGTGACCGTAGGTGAGTAGCTTAAGACTGATACTTAAGACTCATACTTAAGAATGTGGTTGGTGGTTTTTTTACCAACCCAGGTTTGAAGAATTGATTAACAAATTTGGACTTCTTTTTATACTCTTTGAGTTATAAATGTAACTATGAAAAATGGTCCGGAGGCTGTGGGACTTTACGTTTGCATAGTTAGTTATTTTACGTTATTGTAGCATGATTTATTTTGTGATTAGTAAAATCTTAGAATTGCTTGTCATGTTATGATGTATGTGCTTGAATTTTATTTTCATATCCGCCGTATTTTTGGGTAACCCCCGGTCGGCTAAAGCTGGTCGTTACAGGTGGTATTAGAGCTCAGTTTCCCACTAGCTCATAAATTATGACTCAAGTACCTTGTTGAAAAGTCCAGTATTTATCCTTTCTCAATGCTTTGTGCTGTTAATCAACAAATTGTTCGCTAATAAATCCAAGTCATAACCGAAAAAACATATTAATGAACCCTAAAATTTTTTTTGACATTTTAGATGGCAGACACATGTAGACAATTAAGTTGATCTACTCAGTCAAGTTTGAACACAGAAAATGTACTGGCCCAGATCCTGACGGCCATACAAGGACTGGCGTAGGCTTCAGTAAATACTAACTCTATTGTTCAGAATATTGTCCAATAATTACCAGGAGTGGTAGTTGGAAATGGAGCCTTGAACTCAGCAGTGGGTCCCAACATAACCCCAAACAACGGTCAGGGAGTGCCCAAGGGCGGGCTGGTTTAGTGGACTTGGGCAAGTGAGGGGAACTTCCAAACCCAACGCCACCGGTAGTCTGACAAGTGTTGCCGTTAGTTGTTGATATTAGTGATCACTATACTGTAGAAAAGTTTAGGAAGAATAGAGATGAAGTGTTTGTTGGAGGGACTGATCCGATTAAGGCTGAGAGCTGAGCAGACATCACACAAAAAACTTTTAGGGTTCTGTCTTTACCCCACCGCCATCTTACGTGCATTTTTCAGGAGGAAGCATCTTACTGGTGGAAATCCATGGAGAAAACCACATTTCATCGACGTGAGATCTCTTACATCACATGGGCAGAATTTGTGGTAGCTTTCAATTGTGAGGGGTCATCTTCATCATCAATTTCTATATCACTTTCATTATCCGCAAGGTCATGGTCCATTAACTTATCATCTACCCCTTGACCTGAAATTCTTTAATCAGTTCCTTAAATAAATCAACTTGAAACCAAGGGAAAATAGCAATAGATTTAGGATATTTCATCATTTCATAGATGTTAAAGGTGATATATTCATTATTCAATTTCAAAATCAGATTTCCAGCAACTACATCAATTAAAGCACCACCAGTAGCTAAAAATGGTCTACTTAAAATAACTCGGACAACATGACTGACCTCCATATCAAACACAATGAAATCAGCAGGAAAAGTAAACTTATCTACTTTAACAAGTAAATCCTCTACTACCCCAAAAGATTTCTTATAAGATTTATTAGTAAATTGTAAAGTGGGGTCATTTGTTAAGATTCCCCTACACCTAATTTCTCAAATAGATTTATCAGTAAACTGTAAAGAAACATCAAATAAATCCCAAGCCCTAAATCACATAAAGATCACTCAATGTGAAACTCTCGAAAAGTGCAACCTAGATCTTTCAGCATATGAGGTAACTTGCTTTGCTAAATTACATTGCACCTAGCTGATAACACCACTGGCTCGTCATCATCATCTATTCTCCTCTTGTGCATCAAAATTTCCTTCATAAACTTTGCATATCTAGGTATCTGGGCTAAGACATCTACAAGATGAATGTTAATATGTAATTGTTTAAATTTCTCAATGAATTTTGCAAATTCCTTATTTAGTTTTTCTTACTTCAGCTTTTGAGGCATTGGAAGAGGGTGATGTAAAACCCACGATTCGAGTTAGGGTTTTATATTCAGAACCGGTCGGGTCGACCGTTATTTTTTCGAGTTGAGTCAGTTTCAGGACACGTGTACCGAGCCGATGCCAGTCGCGTGTATGAGCTATGAGGGTCATGCGTACCCAAGTATATGATGATAACGTCATGAACACAGCAGAACAGAATGAGTTATCAGATATATGAGAGTATGCTAGTCATTTTTTTAATTATTTTTATATATAGTGGATCGTAGAATTAGTATTAGGCCGTTTACCGCGTTAGGACGCGTTTGGGCAGTCTGGGTGGGTTGTTAGTCATAGAGCATATCATTATAATGTTGTGGTGTTGTTTGATTTTACGGGATTTTTCCCGATTTTTATGAATTTTTTAGGATTTAATACGACTTAGTTATTATACTTGACTCGAGCCGGAGACGAGTCAAGTAATATTTACGAGTTTGCCACCACACACAACCTCGACCCTTCCTTTCTTCTTCCCCAAACCCTCGCCCGCGCCGCCCCTGTTCGCGCGCCACCGCCGCCACCGCCGACGCCGCCTGGCCGCCGATCGACGCCGCCCAGCCCGGCCACGGCGTCGCCCGCTCGCCGCCCCGACCAGGTCCGGCCCCCATCGGACCGCCGCGACGCGAGGAAGCCACGCCGCGACGCCGCGCCCGCGTTGCGCTTCCGTCGCCGATCCCGCCGCCGGCGACCAGCGCCGCCACGATCGGTCGGTCGCCTCAGCACCCTCAGCCTTCCAGCGACCTTCCCCGACTGGAACGGAGGCCGTCGCCACTGTGGCCGGCCGGATCTAGCGATCCATCGCCGCCGGCTCTGTTTTGCCATTTTCCGGCGAGCCGCCGCCTCCATTGGCCACGCTGATGTCATAGATGAGTCGGGCTCGCCGAGCCGGTTCCGAGGGTACCCAACACGACCACTTTCCGGCTAGTAGACGCCACCGGCGATTGTCGCCGGAAAACCACCGGAAGCTGCGGGAAACCGCCAGTAGCTGCCGGAAAACCGTCGGAAAATTGGAATTTCTGGAATTCACTGGAATTCACCGGATCTTCCGCGGAGCTCACCCAGTTGGACTCGATCGAACGTCGGACGCCGAGGAGCGCCGAATTCGAGCTCCGAGACGCGCGACGGAACCCTAGCCGTCGCCGATTGCCGACGACGTGAGGTATAATTACCTCCGATTGAGTTATTTAAAATTGAATATGATTGTTAGCATAGCATGCTAGAATTAACTAGTTGTCATGATGAATGTTAGCACAGTATGCTAGATTTGATTAACCGTCATGAGTAATGCCTAATTATGAGTAAAGGGATGATTGTATGATTTGGGTAATTGCGAATGAACAGTAAGTGATCTAATGAGGTAGATCGAGTCTCAGCATGATAAGTGATCACGAGATAACTTAGAAAAACACAGTAAAATTGGTATGAATAGAACGAGTTAGGATTATTTACTTTTATGATTATTTGATTGGTCATTGTGATGGATGATGATGGTGTTGTGTGTGATTCATTGATTTTGATGCATCATGTAGTTAGTGGGCGTTAGTATTTAGTTTTGATGTGTAGGTACGGAGTAGGAGCTCGCCGCCTAGGCGCGATGACACACTTGGAGCTTCTACCAGGTCCGTTTAGGACTCGTCTCTGATTTACTCTTTCTATTGTATGTTTAATTTATTGCCTGCAGGACGGGTTAAGTGGCGTTTTATCGGATCCCACTTAACTCGGGCCATTTAACCGAACATTTTCCGGATTAATAACCCCTCGAGGATGAGATCCCTCGAGGTTGATTTCGAAAACAAGATCCACCAAAAGTTGCCTTCGGGCCTATTATATAACTCCCTACCCAAGCCTATATATATATATAGTTTTCGCGTTTTTGTGAGACGAGAGATGGAGAAATCGACTGCACGTACCATGCAGAGGATGCCGTGACAGTCAAAGCGGGCTCTGGATTAGTGCCAGCGGACTGTTCCATTCCCGAGGGATCCTGACAACTCCGCGTTTGAGTTCCTCACACCCGGAGAACGTGGAGGTTTACGGGTACTGTTTAGTACAGCGCATGTCCGGACTTGTGGTTCAAAGGGTACTAAAGGCGACTGCCTGAGAGTACTCGGCCTTCGTGCTCAAGGCCAGGAGAAATATGGAGGTAAGGAGAGGGCTTAGGATAAAGTTTCACGAGAAGTACTGAAAAAGAAGTGCTGAGAGCAGCACAGTACCAGCAGCAGATCAGTAAGTTCGGGATGCTACCGGGTCTGCAGCCCAGTGGCTCCTCAGTAGTGCCCTTCAGAGTGTTCACGTGGAGTACATGATGATTTCGTTCATATGAGAGTTTGCTCTCATAGCCAGTTTGTTATAGTTATTTTACTTTTCGGACCAGTAACGCTTGTTACTGACGTGTTTTCCTATACTATATGTAGGTGATAAGCACGAGATGGATGGAGCCGGCCAGGACGGAGGAGCAATAAGGTCTTCTGCACACACACATTGGGTGATCTGAATGTTTAATATTTTGTTTATGATGTTATTTTATTATAACATGTTATGATTAAATATTTGAGGCATGACAATGACATGAAATGAAATGATCAGAGTAGCGCAGCAAAAGTGTGATGGGTTAGGACCCAAAGTTCAGAGAATGATGAATGTAGTAGATTAGAAGTTGTGTGAATGCTAGTGTTGCTATGCGTATATATGTTTGAATATATGATTTTGACAGGGTGGCCCCTAATTGTATTTTTAGGGGAAATTCTGTCCATTTCGTTTTAGAATTTTTACTAATTTTGATTGTAATTGTGTTGGTGTGAAATTTTGGTTGCATGTCATCCATGTAGTATCATGTTAGGGTTTTATGCATTTATCCATGCATGACAAGTCGTATCTACATCTTAAGACGCCGAGATTGGATCCGCACGAGTTAGGTTCGGGTTAGCCAACCTAACCAGGGCCTGTAACATGCCGGTTTGGTTCACGAGCGTGAACCGGATTTGGGGTGTTACAGGTGAACACTTGCTTGGAACTAGATTAGTTTTCTTCACTCCCTTCACCTTGAACTTAAAGAGATCTTTGGTACCAACTTTTTGAATAACCTCTTCAACTTGAACATTGTGAGGAATTATTTCTTCTGTCATGCTAGGATCTTCACTAATCTTGACAGCTTCTTCTAATTCCTTCCCACTTCTCAATGTTACAGCTTTCACATGGTCTCTTGGATTTTTCTCAGTATCACTTGGCAGTGTTTCTTGTACTCACCCAGAGACTATGTTAGTCAATTAACCCAAATTAAACTTTCAAATTCTTGATGGCAGCATCTTGATTCTTCATGAATGACTCTTGATTCTGCATCATTTGCTCAGTCGCCACCATGTACTTAGCTACTACCTTTTTAAAGTTGGAACTCTTTGGTTGAGCTTGAAAATGAGGAGGCTGTTTCACTTGACTTCCTAGATTCTATAAAAAATTTGGATGATTTCTCTACCTATGCTTGTAAGTGTTACTATAAGGATTGTCTTGTCGATTGAAACTATTGACATAATTTGCTAAATCGACAATAGAGGCTGAGGCTACTTGATTCCCTGATTAACACTCATGGTTTGGATGATTATCCCCACAAAAATCACAATTTAGCGCTTGATGTACTTGCATAGTCTTCATCCTTTTATTCAAGCCTCTAGTTGTGTGCTAATTCCTGAATATGGATCCACTTTCTATTCCCCCACTGCTCTTCTAGTTGGATGGTGATCAGTAGACCATTGGTAGTGATTGGCTGCCATCTCTTCAATTAATTAATGAACTTCTTATAGTGACTTCTTCATGAGAATACTTCCTAAAGAGGCATCCACCATGTTCTTCATACTTGAATTCAGCCCATTATAGAATATTTGAATTTGCAAGCATTCAGGCAATTCATGATGAGGACATACTCTTAACATCTCCTTATAAAACTCTTAAGCCTTATGTAGACTCTCAGGCTCGCCTTGAAAGAACACATTAATCTCTTTCATTTTTTTAAGTCTTCCTAGGAGGAAAGTACTTTTAGCCAAAAAATTTTGGGCCATTTGTTTCAAGTTGTGATTGATCAAGCAGGTAAAGAGATCAACCAACTTTTAGCTTTATCCCTCAATGAAAATGGAAAAAGTCTAAGTCTAATCACATCTTCCATTACTCCATTACACTTGAAAGTGTCACAAATCTTCAAGAAAGTAGCTAGATGGAGTGAAAGATCTTCATGAGGAAGACCTTAGAATTGTGTCATCTGCTGAATTATAGTATTGGTCACCGGTTTGATTTCAAATTTAGCTGTAGTAATCGCTGACCTTTGAATGCTAGAAACTATTCCATCTTGTGAACGAGTTGCATAATCCTAGTGGAACATTCTTTCCCACTCCTTCATTATCTTCAATCATGACTTCTTTCAAGTAAGCATTTACTTTCCTAATGTTGCTCAATGTGCTTTCTATTTTTGTATAAGCTTCTTTAAGTGGTTTGTCCGATGAGCAGGTTATCCACCAAAGAAATTAACCTGAAAATAAAAAGGCCACACTTTGAAAGAAGAAGAAAAAATACTCTAGACAATTAGTTTAATTATCTTACTTGAGAATAAAACTAGTCCCCGGCAACGACGCCACAAACTTAATATGTATTTTATATATATGGTAAATGTACCAGTCGTGATCAAGTAATAAAGTAATGAGTAGAGTATCGTTCCCACAATGACTATTTATTTACGCAATTAGAATTATTAAACTAAAATATATAAAGGAAGAAAATAACGAATTTTTGGATTTTTAAACTAAATTATAATCTAAAAATAAAAATAAAAAGAAAACAAGAGCCTAATCTAAAGCTAAGGTTTTTCTCAATATGCGAATAATATGTAGAGATTCAATTTCACTTAAACCAATTATTAACAATATATTTATATAAAAAAAATTCAATTATTACTTCCCATGAGACGGTATAATTCCTATTATTTAACTATCATTGTTCGGGTCTAATTAACTATCTTAAAATCAATCAAATTCAAATATACTTATTCGACTCTATTTTTCATTAATTTCAATTAAGATGCATTAAACTCTATAAATTCATTATAGTCAAACCCTCTTTTTTAGACTAAGATTTAAACGGATTAAAAGCAATCCCTATTCAGACTAATCGCATTCAATTTATGAATATGTTTTATAGATTCCCACAGGCAGAGAAAAACCAATTTATCATTCAATCAATTATTTAACATAGTTTCTCTTTTCGAAACCTCACCATGCTTCAACAATTAACCAAACAAATAAAAACACAATAAAGCATAACTCTCATGAAAAGATAATAATATAAACTTCAACTAATATAAAATATCAAGTCATTGGTTTAAGATTCATCTACTCGCTAGTATAAACTAATCTACTACATAAATAAGAAAATAAAACTATGAAAAGAGTCTTAAAAAGATTCATAATGATAATATAATAAAACCCAACGAAAAGAAAAGAAGAAAACTCTTTGTGATCCAATCTTTTAATGCTATTTTCCTTTCTTCTCGTGAATCTTCAATCTCTTCTTAAAGTATCCGCTGAGAAAATTAAAAAACTAGAAGAGCCTCTAAAAATATGAAGAATGGATGTAAAAAACTCCTTTATTTCATACATAAATAAACCTTTTATAATTGTAAGTATTTGGGTTCTCCTGATGGAAGTTGGTTTTCAAATTTGTAATTATCCAAATTTTTTTCTTAACGAGCATTGCCACGTTCACTCACAGTGCCACAACACTCACTTACATTTTTTTCCTGCTAGGTTTGCCTGTGTCATGGCACTCCTTAATCAAAACTTTCAATGTCGTGGCACTCGCTAACCAAGAAAACCAATGTGGCAACACTCAATCGGTAAGTCGTATTTTTCGTTACTTTTTCATCAGATTTGCTCACGGACATCTCAGTTCACTCGATCATAACCATATCCTATAAAACGGATAAAAATTAATTGAAAACTTATTATATTACCAAAATTAACTAACTCCAAATATAAATTCAAATTTTCTAAAGTACTCAAACCTTCCTAAAAACTCAATTAAAACACGCAAGACTCTCGAACAGTAAGCATAATTAAGCCCAAAATCCATAGAAAATACAGATTTTCTAACATTTATCAAATTCTCAAATTAAATAATCCTCACGTTTATATAAAATTTTCTATTTTTTTATCAGTACACAAGAGAGGGTTAAAGATTTTTTGGAACATGTGACGTCACTTGAAAGATTCATGATCATTTGGTAGAGAACATACAAGTATGAATACCATTTTTAATTTATATAAAAATTATTGGATGAAATTAATTTCGATCGGGTATATTAGTAGGAATACGGAAAAAGCTGGCTGCAATTTTGCAACACAAGGATACTATCTTTTTGCATATGGTACTATTTTTTTGAGCACTTTGCAACCCGAAAATAGTTGTAAAACATTGTATATATTAATTAGAAATTGCTTAGAAACCAAAATTTGAACCCATAAATTTGAGACATGGTTTCCGGATGCAAATGACAATCGCAAGTATTTATTTTTTTCCTATGCGACTGAGCTAGCGATTGGTGTGCGGTCGCAAAATTGTGTAAATATAAAACCGAACTATGGCAGTTGTCACAGGGGTTGTTTCAAAATCGTAAAAAAGAGGGGAGCGGGGCGTTCAAACCCAAGCCCCCAATTCACTGCCAGGTAGCCCCCCTACACTGTCACTGCACCCCTTCGAGAGCCCCAATTTCTCCACAGGCGGCCCTCCACCACCGCTCGCACCCCATCATTGGCCACCGCCACATGCCGCCTTGCACAGGTCATCACCGCCACGCCGACCTCGGCTGTGCACCGCCACGCCAACCTTGGCTCTTCCATTGGGGTTGAAAATATATATGAACTAGATACAGACAAAATATAAAAATGGTGACAACTTAATAACATAATATATCTCATTTACGCAAAGAAAAAACTTGATAAAATTTAGAAAGACCATTACGTGACAAACTAATAAATCTCTACTGGAGAGTCTCCACTAGTGAGTCTTAATTCAATATAAAATTAAAGGACTATATACAGACTTTGAGACCTCTCCCTATTCTTTTGTATTAATGAACTCTATTTATTATATTCCACGTAAGACATGCACATTAAATGTTACCTCCAAAATATTAAAGGCAAGAAGTTTAAAAATTCTTTAAACTCTTCACATATTAAAATGACTTCGATGTTCACACGAAATATTAAAATTAAGCTTAATTTTTAATATCTTCTCTTAAGCCTATATTGCTTTATTTTTTGCTATCGTGTCTTTAATTTTATTTACACATTCGCCATCTTCCTTGTCCTCTTAATTTTCTAATTTATTTCTTCATTGTTCTTTTTTATCTTCAACCTTTCATCTTCCTTTTTACTTCAAAATCTTTTCATATTGGTCGTTTCATTGTTGCGTTTGCTTATGAGACTAACTCATCAACTCTATCACTCGAAATCGAGTCTAAGTGCTTAAACCAACTTGTTGCCATTCACAACACTAACTTGAATATAAATGTATTCCTCATTTTCTCCAAAGAAGCAAAATTTTCTCGCAGTGTTTACCTCTAATATAATGTCCAAAAGGCTATAAACTGCCGAAGCCGGCGGGGATGGAGCTGAGGAGGAAGTCGCCGGTGAGGTCGATCTCTGTCTAGTCTCCCGCTGATGATAGTGAGGTCGGGATCGAGTCGATGACCTGGTCGCCGGTGAACTCGTCCACAGAAAGACGGATGGAGTTGCGTTACAAGTGTACAATCAATGGAAGATTTAAGTAAGGGTATTTTTGAGAAGTAAAAAACAGTGACAAGAGACCCACGTGCCCACGCCCATCGTCGAGCCTCCTAAAGTGGCCAACTCTTCTTAATCCTCACCGGTGGAAAACCATTAAGTGTCCCACAGATCTTAATCAAACGGTTGAAAAACCAAATACGAATCTTTCGTACCAAAATAATGTTTTGCACGGGAGAATTTCAAATATATATATAATATATATATATATATATATATGTGTGTGTGAAAAGTAAGGTTAGCCATGCATCTGATGGCCGTGTGGTAATTATAAACTCAATAGTCAAAGTAAGTGGCAGATCAGCAAATGTGTACAGACGAGATAAAACGGTAGTTAGGGTCTCGGGGAGATGCATTTAAGGGCCGCCTGGGCAACGCGCTCACACAGGCAGCATGCACGCATGGTTAAATGTTAACGGCTACAACATCGTGCATCTATCGTTCACGCAGACATTATAGAAAAGAACGAAAGAAAGTGTTGAAGCCATTAAGTGTATCCCAAGTGAAGCTTGTTTCTCCATTAAATCCCAACAACGGCATCTTTAATTCATTCACGACACCCATAAATCAAAGGTCAATGCTAGGTATAGCCTCTTTAATTCTAGCAGCTTGATCAAATGTTTACACGCTCGGTTGTTACGTATATAATAAGACACTAATGGTATGCACCGTGGTTATATAAATCGGAATCGGAATCGGAATCGGAATCGGAATCGGAATCGGTTTTTGAGGGAGTCGGAATCGGAATCGGAATCGGTCTAAATCGGACAGGAATCGGTTCAATTGAATCAGTCCAAATTAGTTTAATCGGTCATATATAATAATTTGACAATTCATAATATAAATATATTAAAATTAGGTATTGATGTTATTTTGATATTATTCTGTGTATTATAGTTTATGATATTTTTAAATATTTTTTAAGATTTTTTAAATTATTTAAAATTAATTATTATTTTTGACTCGAGTTAGACTCGAGTCAACTTTTAATTACGAGAATGCCACCCTCCGCTCTTTACCCCCCGCCGCCGCCGGCGGCCCGGTCGGCGGCGAGTCTCGCGGCCACTGCACTGTCGGCCGGCCACACATCGGAGGCCCGGTCGCGAGGGCGGAGGCGATGTCGGCAGCCCGGTCGGAGGGCCAGTCAGCGGCCCGGTCGGCGGCGATTCGTGCGTTCACAGGGCCGAATCGGTCCGGCCACACGTCGGCGGCGACGTTGCGGTGGAGCGGGTCGGCAGACCGGTCGGAGGCGAGCCCGGAGTCGGGGACGCACGGCGGAGGGCGGAAACGCGGCGGCAGAGGGCGGACGAGCGGCGGCGGAGCGGGGGAGCGGGTTAACGTTAGGTTTTTAAAATCAAAATTCCAATTTTACCCATGCTTAAATAATTTAATAAATATCATACCTAGGGTATTTTAGTAATTTATCCAAAAACCGATTCTTCGATTCACCCCGATTCCGAATCGGAGTCAACTCGGTCGGAATCGGGGTGAATCGGCCGAGTTGGGCTCCGATTCGGGCCGACCGATTCGGCCCCGAAATCGGATCGGCACGCTGCCGATCCGATTCGAATCGGCCAATTCTCACTCGGAATCGGCCGATTCCTGCAACTCTCGAATGCACCTCTACGTAATGGCAGCACAAAGGTCCAGCTTATAATAAATTATTGCTTGGACCATGACCACCCATCGGTACTGAATTACCTATTATTAATTTATTATTATTATGACTTATTATGGATCAAGGAATTAATCCTGGCTAGCTACCCGACCAGTCGATGTTGATGAAAGAGTGGTCAAGAAAAATTATGAATGAAGTGTACAAGGCTACAAGCTGATAGATGTAGTACAGGCAAAAAGAAAAGCAAATTTGGGTGATTTTGAAAGAGTGCCGACAGATTGAAAGAAAAAAGGGAGTGCAATTTGTCTTAGAGCATACTCCCTGATCAGATAAGGCCGGCAAGATCAGCAACAACTTGGAGCATCAAGGAAATAAGGACCATAAATGTGGTAGCGGCCGACATCATTTTGGAGGAAGGCATTCCATTTCTCTCTGGTGGAGGGACCGTTCCTGATCCTCCAGCCGCCGCCGGTGGAATTTCTGGAATGACCGGAGTATTACCTGTAGACCCTACTCCGCCTCTGGCTTCCCACTCCTACGTACATACGGCGTGATCATGCATGAGGTGGTCAAGATCATCGGACATTCAGAACGACTTGCTCCCAATTTAAAATCAGTAGCTAATATATATATATATATATATATATATTATTAACAACAATTTATAATTACATTTATATATTTTACTTACCCGGTGCCACAGGCCTTGTATGCATTTTCTCCCCAACCCAAACACCTCTTCAACTTCTCTCCCGGCTGACCTCTTCTTATAGCTGCTGCCATCCTCGACCCATCCCAACCACTGTCCCCGACCTATCTCATCCTCCTCCATCCGGACCATAGCCTGACTTCCCCGGTGTTCCTGAAGTGCAACTTTTCCTCTCTCGGCTGAGAGCCAATGTGTTCTGCATTTGGTGGATGGGGGGATGATGATCTGTTTTTGTTGATTTTTCTTAGTCATATTGGCTAGTTTTTTATTGTTTTTTAACACAATCATACGTGGTAATCTTTAGGTTTGTAGTGTATGTAGCATGAGAAATTCCTGCAGCAAAGCTTACTTACTCACTTGTAAAGAAGATGAAGCTAGGACAGTGGATGTCATTCGTTTGTTGCTCACGTATGGATTTGATCCTATAAATGGATCAGCTGAAAATAAGTCGTTAATGACAAATAAATCTATCAAAACTGTCATTTGGGAGTTGTTATGTGAGATATCAAAGCTTGCCTCTATTCCAATAGATCCAAATCTTCCACCTCCAATAAGAAAGGAGCCCCCTCCAAAAATTAAGCAGCCTCCACCACCACCAAAGAAACGAGTTGGACGTGATGACATTGAAATGAAAAAGGGCGATTGGCTGTGTCCAAAGTAATATTCTTTATTTCTTGGCGTAGTTTATTAAGTTCGTTTTTGAGTGCTTGTTATTCTGTTTTCTTGTTTTGAACAATTTTCTTGTGCGCTATGATAGTTCTTTGTCCATTTTACTTGATTTATCATCTTTATCTGCCCATAATCCCAGCCAAGCAGGAGTCTACTTTAATAGGAGTATGGTAGGAGTTGACTATGATTTGATATTTGATTATTTCTTTGCAATTTGCAACATTTCCATGGTTCATGCATATTGATTGGCATGTTCTTGTTTCAGATGTGATTTCATGAACTTTGCAAAGAACACATATGCTTGCAATGTGATGCCAAAAGACCAAAGAGGCAGCTACTCCCAGGAGAATGGGAGTGTCCTGAGTATGTTTGTCATTGTCTACTATAAGCTTTGATTTGTATATATTGTTTCAGGCCAATTGAGTATGTTAGCTATATGACCTTTGATGGGCATGTTATGGCTTATCCTATTTTTATGCTTTGCAGATGCAACTTCTTAAACTACAGGCGAAACATGGTTTGCTTCCACTGCGAGCACAAGCGTCCACCAGATGAATACATAGAAAACAAAGTCCAGGAAAAGCAAAGTCATCCTGGAACAAGATTGCAAAGATTGGCTCGAAATCCAGTTATGTCTGATGCATGGAACTTTGACTTTGATGATAATGAATCTGATGGCGCCGATGTTGCAGCATTTGAATTTGCTGATCCACCAAAAGCAGAAGGGCTATATTCTGTGGACAATCAAACTCATGAAAACGGGAAGATGCGCGAATTTCAGGATGAATATACGTTTGTGAACGGTCAGGCACAAGGTGTAGGGGAAGAGCGACAATATTCAAAACCACGCAAAAGCTGGGGCCCTCCATCGGTTGCAAATGGTACAGGCTTTTATGATTTTGAAGTTTTAATTTGTGCTCAAGATTGGAAATTTGAAAGCGAAGACGAGGATGACGAGGACATCAGGTAATGATTTATATTGTACATGCTATTCCATTTAGTAGTGAATATTATTTTTTCTTATTTGTGTTGTCGTGATTGTGCTTTTAGATTATTTTTATATTTTGATATTATAATACTATTTATGTAATATGTTGAAGTACAATTATATCCTAATTTTATATTCAATTTTTTATATCTAAAAGTGAAATAGAGTTCTTTAATATTTCCTTCTATTTGTTTGTTTTGCATCAAATATTCAAACACACGATATGTTTAAAATTTTAATATCAACTTCTATTATTTGTTAACTTATTATGGCTTTGATAGTTATTAAAATACACTCATGAACTTTATTCATTAGGGGTGATAGTAGAATACATTTATTCTTTATACAAAATTTATTTATTTCTATTTAATTTAACATCTCACAATGAATGATAATTTATTAATTTCTTTTAGGATGAAGACTGGATAAAAGCTGTCTAAATATAGATGAAGGCTATAAAATATAGACTTTTGATAAATTTTTTTTTCAATTTTGGGTTTATAATTCTAAGCATTTTATTTTTTTAGAAACATATACTATTGAACGGTGTCTTAGGTATTTTTGTAAAAAAATTAAAACATGATTGAAACTTGAAAAGACTTTTTATTATTGAGATAGTTTATATAAATATATTGATAGTCTATTTTTGTTAATTTTAGTCTCTATATGTGGATGTTTATCTCCTAAACGAGTTATTTTCAACTATGATCGAGTTATTTTCGAGCTCCCAAACGAGCTGGTTCTGAACTCTCAAACGAGTTGGTTTTGAGCTCCTAAATCAAGCTAGTTTCGAGCTCTCAAATGAGTTGGTTTTGAGCTCCTCAAAATTAAACCGTTTAAGTTTATTTAAGCTTGAGTCGAGATCAAACAACATAAAAAATATTTGAGTCGATTTCGAACATATATGTTCAAAATTTGTTCGATCTCGAATCGAACTCGACTGAACTTCGAGCTATTCAAGTCAAGTTTGAGGTATGAACTCAGAGCTCGGCTCGCTTACTCATTTACCGGTGTCAAACACATCTAACATGGAGGGGAAATTTTGTAGACACCATCTCGTCTAGCCACTCTAGCTTTGAAATGCATGCCCGACCGGCTGAAATATTTGATGCTTCCCATTCTTTTCGGATGAGCCCACCACGTGTCTAATCTATATCTACGATACCTTTGCATATATAAGTCCAATATATAAGATCACCGACAAAGAATGTTCAAATTTTTCATGATATATCCCTCACATATGGATGATAATTAGCTTCGATATAACAACCTTACAGCATGCCCCCTTCAAGTTGATTCACATCCAGACACTGTTTAATATACTAAACATTTTTAGGTGTATCGTAATAACGTGTCAGTATGTGCATATTTAATTTGTCAAGAGATTTTCCACTTTGCCGTCGCCTCTGTCCTTGGGGCATCCACCATTCCCTAATTTCTTTTGAATATGCTAGAGCGTGAATGCCTGAATGGGGATAGCAAGGAAAACGGCAACTAATTGATTTAGGAGTTATACCGGACAATAATAGACAATAGTTAAGTGTGACGATTCAAAATTAACTATCCACATTCTACTAAATTAATCACCCATGTTCTATTATTCCAATTTTCTACCAAGTATCTTCAAGCCACTTTACCAATAATATGCTGTCATGCTTGCTTAATACCTAATAACTACCCCGCAGAGTAAGGAGATGGGTTTGAGAGGATCGTGCTTTAATATTAATTAGGCCAAATATTGTGCCATGACCTATATCGGATAAATTTAAATTTTATATTTAACTTTCATTAAATAATAAGATATACTATAATAATTTAATATCTTAAATACAAGTTGTGATTAACTTTAAAAACATATCATATTTGAATGAAAATATAAATTATAATTATTTGATTTCTTTATTATATATTTTCAAGATATTTATATAAACTCTTATTAGTAAGAAGTTAGAAGTTGAGGTTAGCCGGGTTTAAAACCGCAAATTTCTATCGTAAACGATTTTTTTGTAATAAATTGAGGTTGTCGAAATTCGAACTCGTGACTTGGAGGTTTTTTTATTGTATTTTTTAGATTTTTCTTGTATTTTTATTTGTCAATTCTCTTATTTTTAATCTCAGACTAATATTGAGTTCTCCTTTTATTAATAAGTATAGATTAATTAATTAATAAGTTAATTAATATATTGATAATGTAGACTGATATAACACAACAAGATAACCTAAGGTTGTCACTATTATAATATCCAAACTATACCAAATAATGTCTTTGTCCATTAAGTTCATACTCAGCAAAATTAAAGGTTCTATATTGTAAAATCCATACATATTGTATTTAGTATCTCCCACATGATTTACTTATAAAATCTTATGCATGCTCGCCAGTTCTTTATTTCTATTGTATACAATTTAATCAAAAATAATTTTTCATGAAAAAAATCATGAAAAATTTAATTTACCAATTCATGTTTGGAGTCCCTACTAGAAAAATATATTTGATACATCTAAGTTCATATATCTAAAATGGTTGATTCAAGTTGAAGATCTAGAGACACACTTTTATTAATATCTTAGATCTTATTAGGTACCAGATATGGAACTAATTTTGGGGATTTGATTTAATTAAAACTATCATGATTTATCTATTAAAAATGTTACAACTTTATGAGACATAATATTAACCAATTTGTACATAAAGAAAATTTGACAATTATAAGTAAATCAATATGATGTTTTCTTTTTTCTCTTTTATCTTATTAAAAACTTCTTCATTTCGCAATATGAACTTTTTTTGTCTCTTTATTTTCACTTTTCAATTGTTTTGTATACATGATATCTTAATTCATATCTTGCTTCATTTTATTACAATAACTAGTCAAGAACATGCACAATTTGTGGGTTTTATAATTTTTAAAAAGTTATTATCATATTATAAACATGTATGATTAATTTACACTATTTTTTTACTAAAAAAGGGTGGATAATTTTTAATATTATCGGGCGGTGGGCAAATCAGAAGTAATTACCCAAAAAAAGGGATTTTCATTGAAAGGCAGGACTATCATTGGATTTGTTTAATAATAAAATAAAAAATTAAAACAACAACCTAACCCAAAACTACAAAAAAATTCAAAAAAAAAATTTAAGTAAGGTTGATCGACCAACCTTGGGCGATCATAGTTGATTATTCCTTGGTTGGCTCCAAATCCTAACTGCTAAGGGTGAGGGTGGTCTAGATTTGGCCACCTGTGAGTCGAGGGTGGCTAAATACGGTTGCCCTAGCGTTAAGGCGATCGGATCAAGAGCAATCGGATTTGGTCGCCCCATGAGCCAGAGATGACCGTCTCGGTATAAATAATAATAATAATAATAATAATATTTAGATAGAGTCTGTTTTAATTTATTAAGGGAAGGTATTGTTGACGATTTTAATTTTTACCTTTATGGTAAATAGACTTAATTTTTCAACCACTTTGTAATATAAAAAAATATTATCGCTTTTTATACTATAATGAAAGAATTAGAATTTTTACTAGTATTGATTATTATTAGAAAAAATGTGGAGTACCCAAATTAAAATCTTAAGAAATTGACAAATTCAATCGGAATAACTGCCTTGGAACTTCATTTCAGACTGATGGTACTACTAGAGAGAGTCTCAACTCCGGCACACCTGAGTCGAACCGCTAAATTTAAAACAGGAGAAAACAAAATGTAGGAGTAATAGTCGGGAGGAGCAGAGGCATTGCTGCAGCTGGTCTTGCTTGCTGCTTCCATGGCAATGGGTGCGACCCTTCGTTTATCGGTGTCAGCCTCCCTCATCCGACGCCGCCTCTTAAACCCTACTACTACCACTACCACTACCACTACCACTACCCCTGCTACTACTCTCCTCGGCGGCCGCCGACTCAACCAACGCTCCTCCACCTCTTCCTTCCCTATCCACCTACGCCGTTTATCCTCTTCTTCCCCCCGCTCTGTTGGGCCTGTTGTCTCCAACAAGGGCGGCGACAACGACGCCCCCTAATGGTGGTGGTGGTAGTAGTAATGTCGCCTCCTCTGATTTCCTTGGTAGGGTCGTCCCCACCGAGCTCCACAAGGAGGCCACCCAGGCTTACATGGCCTACGCCATGTCTGTTCTCCTCGGCCGCGCCCTTCCTGACGTTCGCGACGGTTTGAAGCCCGTCCATCGCCGCATACTGTTACTCTCTTACTCCCCCTCTCTCTCTCTCTCTTAACATATATTGACGTTTGTATCTCTGTTCTTCTTATTTCCTTTCCCCTTCTTATTTGCTGCCACAGATTTGCCATGTACGAATTGGGTCTTTCCTCCCGGAAACCTTTCAAAAAATGTGCGCGCGTTGTTGGGGAGGTACCTCGACTCTCACCCACTTTGCCCAACTCTGCCTTGATTTTTATTTATTATTACTACAGCGGTCGGCCTTTTGACGTTTGATTGCTTACATTTGAAATCTAAAAGGTCCTGGGTAAATTCCATCCTCACGGAGATACTGCGGTATATGATGCATTGGTACGCATGGCGCAGGTAATTTAACCATCTTTTAGAAGCTACTCTTGCCTTTGTGCTTTTTTCTTATAATAAGGCCTTGAATTTCATAGCAAGTTTACAATACAAGTCCTCTTATATTGAGACTATTACTTCGTTTTGTCATGCTTATACAACATAGGTTACTTTTTAGGCAGGCAATAAACTGTCATGCATGGGCCTCCATTTAATAGCTTGCTTTCTTTTGAGATACTTATGCATTTTATAGATGTTTTGTTGGCATAACTCTTTATTACACCAAGTAAGACGAATACAAACTTTTTCCCTTACATGCTGTGATTTTGATAAGTTCTTTTTTTAAAAAAACAAAACAAATTTGTAAGTATATCTTTGCTGTTCTTGTTTATAGTGCTAGTAAACCTGAAGGCACAATTATATCTCTGCTCCATAGGGTTTTATCAAGTATTGCTTTTCCTGCAAATTTCATTTGTGGTGGTGACTCATGCTAGTTTTGTGTTCTGTAGGATTTCTCCTTAAGATGCCCTCTTATTCAAGGTCACGGAAATTTTGGATCAATTGATGCTGATCCACCAGCTGCAATGCGGTATACGGAATGCCGGCTGGAAGTACAATTTTTTTCTTTTTCTAACTTATCCAAGTTTTTTCCTCCTCAAACTGATTAACAACATCCTTCACCGCCACTTCCTGGGGCTTTTGTGGCCACAACCTGCTGATCTTGTTGCAATTAACATTTTTGTGCATAATGATTTCAGCCTCTTACAGAAGCATTGCTCTTAGCTGATCTAGAGCTGGACACGGTGGGGATTATACAATTCATGCTGCTCAATTCTTTGCTTATTTGCTTTAAATGATGCTTACATTTTCTACATTCCACCTGTGATCATTGCAGGTTGACTTTTGCCCAAATTTTGACAATTCACAAAGAGAACCATCACTTTTTCCTGCTCGGCTTCCCACCTTGCTGTTGAATGGCGCTTCTGGGATCGCGGTAAAAAATATGCCGTTATTACACTTGAATGTATTTTGTGTCCCGTCTTTTCATTTTCATATGTAATTCGTATGTTGGCTTGTCTATCATGTCAGGTTGGGATGGCAACCAACATTCCTCCTCACAACCTTGGAGAACTTGTGGATGCTCTTTCTGTGTTGATCCATAATCCGGATGCCACAGTATGTTCTCGCTTGACCATTTCTTAAGTTTTTTTACTGTCTTGTGTTTGGTATTTTCTACCAATGTTTTATTGTTCCAACTATTTGCTGAAGCTGCAAGAGTTGCTAGAGTACATGCCTGGACCTGACTTTCCAACTGGCGGACTGATTCTGGGGAATGATGGGTATGGGGGCAGACCTACTTTTCTTTCTTTTTTTTTTCTTCTATTGAAATATGTAGAATATATTACATCCATGTTTTGTTTTATATAATGTTTATTTTCATTTATTTTCCTTGACTCTTCTTCTTAGTCTTTTGTATGCTTTTCTTGAAGTATATTAGAAGCATATAGAACTGGACGTGGGCGTATAATAGTCAGGGGAAAAACTGATGTAGAGTTACTGGATCCAAAAACAAAACGAATGGCTGTTATTATTAAAGAGGTTTGTTGTATTTCATTGTTAATTGTGACCGTTATGGTGCACGTTTATTTTTATTACTAAATTTCAAGTTGCAATTCTTAGATGTCTTTCCCACAATCACATCCGCTTTGCATTACTCTTGCCTTATTGCTGATTTTTTATACTTCTGATTTCTCATGTTTACATTGCTATTATTGGTTCAGATCCCTTACCAGACAAATAAAGCTGCACTTGTGGAGAAGATTGCGGAGCTTGTTGAGAACAAGGTGTAAATGTCACTACATTAGATTCATAATGATTATCATGTAGTCAAGTTTGTGTCTAATAATATGATGTTGCTGCAAAATGACAACGTATTTACAAAGGATACTCTTTATGTGGGGAGTAAACTTTCCTACTCAAGGCAATTAAATTTTTTAGATTAACATTCTTGCTGATGTCATGCCTCAAAATTTTGGAAGATCATCTTTAATCCTTGAGCAACAACTATTTATTGTTCTCTTCTTTGAAAAACTGTGACGGGCAAGGTATCCGGCATCTTTATTCTGTCAATTCCTCTATGAATTTGTAATTTTTCTTGTATCCTTTTTTGTTTGATATAATGGGTCTAGTTACCTATCTTTACTATGAAATGAGGGCTTATTGTGGATAAACATGTGTTTCATTATGATTGTAATTTGTCTGTCAATTTGGTGGTGCAGGTGTTGGATGGTATCAGTGACATACGTGATGAAAGTGATCGTTCTGGGATGCGTATTGTTGTTGAGGTATTACCCACTGTGACTCGAAATTGCCTCAAATAAAAAATCAATCTAAATCTTGTGAAAATTGTCCTCTTTTCAAAAGTTTTTGAAGTTAGATATTAACATTTATAAGATTACCTTTCAGCTAAAGAGAGGTTCAGATCCATCTATTGTACTCAATAGTTTATACCGACTATCTGCTCTTCAATCCAGCTTCAGTTGCAACATGGTTGGGTAGGTAGACAAGAATTTGTACTTAATTTGCTACCCCAATTTTTTACTTTTTCAAAGTTATTATCACCTTTGTGTGACGAAATTTAAATTAGTTACCTATGCATCCAGGCACGCTGTTACAACTTGGAGATGATAAATAAATAAATAAATAAATAAGTAAACGAATAAATAGATAAATAAACAAATAAATAACATGGGTATGTGTTCCAATTCTCATGGACTATACGTTTGCAGAATTCTTGATGGACAACCTAAACTTATGGGTTTAAAAGAAATTCTTCAGGTGCTTTCCTACCTTTGTTTATATGTTTGTTATCTCAACCTGGAAAGTGAAAGTGCGAAGTTGTGCTTTATGCTCTAGGCTTTCATAGATTTTCGGTGCTCTGTCATTGAAAGGCGTGCAAGGTTTAAGCATGTTCAAGCTGTAGACCGGAGTCATGTAGTTGAGGTAATTTGCTCTTACATGCAGTCTAAAGGGCTGCATACCTTTCTTTTCTATAAAAAAATTGAAGCTGCTGGGTACCATATTTAACTTATGGGTTTGAACAAATCTCATTTCCTCAGGGCATTGTAACTGGTCTTGACAATCTGGATGGTGTAATTGAGATAATTAAGAAAACTTCGAGTAATGCAATGGCTTTAGCTGCGTTGAAGAAAGGTATGTTGTATACTTGACTCATTATCTGGTGCAGGTGTCCTCTACACTCAAAATGGAAGTAAAACAAAGAATGCCATTCTTAGTTGTGCTCTATGTTCATTGAGATCATTTGGGAAGGAAATGTTGATAATTATTATTCTTGATTATATTGTTTTATCATTGCAGAGTATGATTTGTCTGACAAACAAGCTGAAGCACTGCTGGATATAACCCTCAGAAAACTCACTTTTCTTGAGGTGGATGATATTCCCTGCATCATTTGTTTGTGCGATAAATGTATTTTTGATGTCTATGCAACTTAGTATTGTATCTGGTTTTTCATTGTTAATTGCTTTTACAGAGAAAGAAGTTTGTTGATGAAAGGTTATCATTGGAGGAACAAATCATGAAGCTGAATGAACTCCTGTCAAGCAGAAAGAACATGCTACAGGTATAAGCACATTCAGAATTTCGTACTTTGGTCCTTGTATGGTTGGAAGTTTCGAACAAGTGCACATTTGACATAGTTTTTGGGGCTTAAATTTATTGTTGCATAATCACAGGTTGTAGAACAAGAGGCATGTGAACTCAAAAATAGATTTAGCACCTCAAGGCGATCATTGCTGGAAGATGCGGATGGAAGTCAAGTAGATGAGATGGATGTTATTCCAAATGAAGAAATGCTTTTGGTAAGTGTTTTGCATCTTGTTGAGAAAAATGGTCTTGGAATCCTTATACTTACTTTTAGCATCATTGTAATTCTGTGAAGTGCGTGTTTTTCTGACTTATGACAAAATCATTGTAGGCTCTAAGTGAAAAAGGCTATGTTAAGAGGATGAAGACCGATACTGTTAATCTTCAGAATCGCGCAACGATTGGGAAGTCTGTTGGAAAAATGCGTGTTAATGATGCTATGTCTGATTTCATTGTTTGCCACGCTCATGATCACATACTTTTTTTCAGGTAGTACTGATTTTTCAAATTGATGATCATTTTTGCAGAGTATCCGTCTGTCTGCTTTGGTGGTTTTGCAGCCTTTTTCTTTCTGTTTTACTATCCGGTAGTAATTATTATCATCTTTTAGGTTTCATTGAATGGCATGTATAGAATCTGAAATTTAATGTTGTAGTATTAGTAGCTCATATTGCCATGGAACTTCATAAGGATGGATGATGATGATGATGATGTTTGATATACTATATCCTACATTTGTTTGTCTTTCTTGATGCAATAATCCATGTCAAAAAAAAATGATGCCCACACTCTTCATATACCTTTACTGATATAGGATTGGTTTTAGTAGGTTATGAGTGCTTGAGAAACATTAGTGTTGTCATCTCCGATCTGAAAGCTGGTAATGTAGGGCTTCAGATTGGTCCTTCATTTGTGATAATTGATATCTATGAATTTGAAATACTATGATCATACTTTCCATAGCGAGATAAAGTAATATCTGATTTCTTGCTCTGTTACTGCCAATTATTTTATCTTTTCTGCAGTGACAAGGGAATTGTCTACTCTTCTCGTGCATTTAAAATACCAGAATGCACTCGGTCTGCTGCTGGAGCACCAGTAGTTCAGGTGCCTCAATTGTTATATCTCAATTTCCCTATTTGGAGTCCTTTCATATGGAATTGATGAACTACAAATAATGATAAAAAGGACTATTATTTTGTATTAGATACTATCACTATCGGAAGGAGAGAGAATCACATCTATCATCCCTGTCAGGGAATTTGTGGGAGACCAGTTTTTGATAATGTTGACAGCAAAAGGTTACATTAAGAAAGTTTCCCTGAATTTCTTTTCAACAATCAGGTCTACTGGAATTATTGGAGTTCAGCTGGTTTGTTTGCTTCTTTTTTCCATTTTATTATTTTTGCAAATATTTTTTAGCTTGTTTAAAATCGGCTCATCTTACCCTTTATCTACTAGATTGCTGGTGATGAGCTCAAGTGGGTTAGGCGTTGTACAAATGAAGACCTTGTTGCCATGGCTTCACAGAGTGGGATGATAATTCTTAGTAATTGCCTGAGTGTAAGCTTCTTTTTTATTTTTACAGTATAGTAGTATAAAAATGAGATCATGATTTCAAATATTTGGAGTAAACTCATTCCTCTTTTGAATAAAAAAATGCCTCAAAATAATAATTTTTTACTTTGGTTTGCCTGCATGTCAAATAGCATGTTTTCTTGTGAACAAAAAATGTTAATTATACTGATGACTTGAGTGATCCTATTGACTTCAACCCAAAAACACTAAATTATTTGTTCGAACCTAAGTTATTGCCTTTATTCATTTGCATGATTTTCTGCTGATATTAAATGCTCAGCTTCGATCTTTGGGAAGGAATACAAGAGGATCAATTGCTATGCGACTTAGAGAAGGTGACAAGATGGCTTCAATGGACATCATACCTGCTGCCATGCAAAAAGACCTTCAGCTTATGCCTGGAAATCTCAAAACTCGGTATCTTTTGGAATATGTTATGTTTGTACCTCACTATTGCAAGGACCCCGTGTTATTTTGCCGAGTTGTGGGAGTTGTGTTCTTTCCTGTTTGTGAGTGATCAACAAAAGCTTTGTTTGAATTACTTTGAGATTTTTTTACAAGCCTAGAGGTTTTACATATTTGTAGAAAGAGAAAGATTATGATAGTCATCCTAATAAAGACTCCATTCAGTATTTGACTTGACCAAGGCTTAAGACTCCTAAAAGGAATCCTCATAATGAAGGCTCAACTTCATACAAAAATCACAAAAATAATAAATTAACTATTATATACAAAATACTTCCGTCATCAAATCCCTTTGTTGATTGGAAAGGCTATGTCATTCTACGATTGAAGATTCTGGAGCCATTTGCTAAATTTAGGCATGTTGTAGATATTGATCATGACAGATAATGGTTACAATTTGTCCAGTTTCTTCTTTAGTTTCAACATCAACCATTTTCAGCTTTTATCTTGTTGTTTGTCCCAGTTCTTTGTGATATCTAGTTAATTCATTGAGGTTATAATTATCTTCAGCTCCAAGGATGCAAGTGCACCATGGTTGTTATTTGTGACTGAAAGTGGGCTTGGGAAGCGAGTTCCTCTCAGCTGCTTCCGTGTTTCACCTTTGAATAGAGTGGGACTAATAGGTTACAAGGTATATGATTCTCCATTAGCCTGATTGGTGCTTGTTTTCTGATAGTACCACACCTTGGTATTGTTGTATGGTGACATTCCTAATGTCTTCAAGCATTTTTATCTTTGCCATTGCTTATGTGTCTGTATTTATTTTTTTGCAGCTTCCTTCTGTGGACCGCCTAGCAGCTGTCTTTGTTGTGGGCTTTTCACTTGCAGGTTCTTCTACTCGTCTGTTGTAAAATTTAGATGCTTGACTTTGATAGAATTATATGAAGTGGGGATGCTATTCCTGCAGAGGATGGGGAAAGTGATGAACAAGTGGTATTGATTAGTCAAAGTGGTACAATAAACAGGATCAAGGTTCGAGATGTATCCATCCAGTCACGTTTTGCAAGGTGAACTTCCTGTCTGCTTTAAGGCATCCTAGTGTCATCAGTTAGGAATCAGGGTTCCTGAAAGCTTAATCTGTTGGGAATGATTTTGATTGTTTGATAAATTGCTTAAGCAAATGCCATTTTAAGATTATCATTGAATGCTTGTTTGGAACCAGTGGTGTTCATGTCAGTAAAACCATATATTTGATAGTTAGATACGTTCATTTTCATTTTGAATGGGATCGTCATGCACTACTGAAAAGGTGATTGTCCGCAGGGGTGTGATTTTAATGAGGCTGGAGCACGCTGGGAAGGTGCAGTCGGCTTCTCTGATATCAGCAGCAGAGAACGAGCCTGAGAATGCAGCATGAGGTGGAAATGAATTTATGCGAAAGGTAGGTCGTTGTCATAGGGTTGAGGACATTTTTAGTGTTTTCTCTCTTACGGTTTTTGTAAAGTACAATTAAATTTCTTATTTTGCCCCATGCGATTGTTGCTTGCCAACCTAGGGCATTGGAAAGGCCCTGGCGTTTTGTGTGAGGCTGTGTTTATCAGTTTTGTTGAACTGTCATTTTGTCGTGCAAGTTGCTGCAATTTAGAATTTTGATTTTGATTTTATTTTTTGAAGTAATCTGATTAAGAATCAGATTCCCCTCTAAATTTCCTGTATATCTGATTAAGTGGGTACAATTTCCTAGTTGAGTTATTTTTCGTAATATTATTGATAATACTTACCGGGTATCAGATTTATCAGCATTATTTCTTATTTTGATATTAGTATAAAATCTAAGTTTAATTAAATCTCGCAATACTATTAGTCATTAACTACTCTATTCCTGTCATTGAAGAAGAAATGTTGTTGAATTTGTGAAGAGAAATTCACAAAGCCATTATTATTTTGAATAATAGATGACATGATTCAATTGGCAAGTGAAAATGTTGGCAAATGGTTAAGCAGAAGTCTTGTCCTGTCTAATACAACCAAGCTAATAACTGACAACCGAGTTTGGCCACCGGCGAAGATCCGGCGTCGGCGTTGATCGAATTTCCCGCACAGCAGCCGCTATTTTTTTTATATCAGGGTTCAATCAAGAGTTATTTGTGTGAAGGAGCTGTCCATAATTCTTTTATTGTCTTCAAAATGCAACAAATTTGGAAAAGTGGAGTCCAAATAAAAAAATGCCAACAAAACAAATATAGTTTTTTTAGTAGCTTTAAAGCAACAAAACTAATAAAGTTGCATTAAAGTTTGACCCAATGTTGCGCACATAATGGAATAGGTATAATTTTGCTTTTGAAGGGCGATATTTAAGAAGAAATATATAATAATATTGTTGAAAGCCATTTGCGGAGCTAAACTGATATTACCCATCGTCAATGATCATCCCCTTCGATTGGCCCTGTTTTGGAGCTTGGCCGTCCGACGGCCATGAAGTTTTCTCGTTGAAGCCCGTGAATTATAGCCGTCCCACGTTTCTATTACCGGCATTTTAAGCTTTTTTATTATTTTAATTTGTACTTGATTTTTGAATATAAAGTTTTAACAAAATATGATTTTTTACCTTAAAAATTTTTATGTTTTAATCGGTATATAATAAAATGTTGATGATAAAACATATTTTTAATGTTTAATATAATATTTTATTTATAATTTTAGAAACTGGTTAAACCATAGTCTGACTCCGTTGAATCAAATCTACCCTGATTATAAATCTGCAGTGACAATCAATGCGATCTTTAAAATTACGAACTGTATCACCGAATATTTTGGGGTCAATTATTAAGTATATATATGGTAATGAGGATAAGAACAGTGTATATAGTGTATGTATATATGTTGTATATAGTGGCAGTAGTTCTAGAAGCGAGTCTTTGGTAGTAGGAACTCACTGGCCAGTGCCACTCGGTACGTAGTGAGTCTAGTGATTAGTGAGTGCGCTTAATAAATAACAAGGAAAGGGGCGATGAATTGAGAGCGGTGGAGGAAACCAGATTTAGGGCTTTTGATCATCATCACGATCTCCCCTACCTTCCTTCATCTTCTCTTCACCTCCTTCCCTCCCTCCCTCCTTCCACCTCCCCCCCTCACACGCAGACATCTCTGTTATTATTTCCTAATTGCTATCGCGCTTCATTTATTATTGCCTCGTTTCGGCGGGTATGTGTCAACTCCTCCTCCCGTCGGCTGTCCCGATACTAATCGGTATCCAAATATATACATACCACATTCCTTCTTTCATAATAATAATGATGTTACTACTGAATTACTATTCTGGGTTATTTTCATCACCATCGCCTTCTTCTTTTTCTTCTTTCTGTTTATTTAGCTTATAAGTTGGTACGAATTTCTACTATCTCAGAAGGTAGGTATGCTTGTTCTTTTCAATATTATTCATGATTCCACTGATAGCTCCCAATAAAAAATAGAAATTTCTGGCCCTCGGTTATATGTGTTTGTTTGTGTGTCATATATCTTTTTCATCTCATGAATGCTGCTTTCATTTGATTCCTCACCAGGTCCATCCGGTCGCGGCCTTGAAATTGTGTTGGTTGGTGCTTTGCGAATCTCTAATCTCATCTGATCCCATCTGATACTCAGATTGGCATTTGAATGGGCATTCATACCATGGGGTCTCAAGGCGGTGGGCAACAATCTCATAGTCAGCCTCTCTCTCGCCAAAGCTCCTTGTACGGCCTTACTTTGGACCAGGTTCAAACACATTTCGGTGATTTAGGGAAACCATTGAGCAGTATGAATCTGGACGAACTTGTTAAGAACGTCTTGTGTTCCGAATCAAATTTAAGCGCCGGGGTGGTGGACGTACAATTTGGCACCGCAGAGCCCCTCCAAGTAGGAGGCGGTGTGCGGCGTCAGGGTAGTCTGACCATGGATGCGGCTCTGAGCAAGAAGACGGTTGACGAGGTGTGGAGAGACATCCAACGGGGGCAACTTGCCAACAACAACTACTACGAGGATAAGAAAACACAGGATCGACAGCCGACTTTAGGCGAGATGACTCTGGAAGATTTCTTAGTTAAGGCCGGGGTTGTGGCTGAAGCACCAGACAAGGTTAAAACGACGGAGGATGTGGATCATCCTCCAGGAGTCTGTAAAGTTGATTCCGTTTTGGGTGTTCATCCCATTCCTGGATCACAAAGCCACCCACCCTCCCAGGGTCATCATTGGTTGCCTTACCCATATCAACAGCCGCCACAAAGCCAGCCTCCAAATGTGATGGATACTTATGTGCCTGCTCCTCCGCCTCTTCCCCAACTTCTGTCCGTGACTCCTGCTCCTCTTCTAGAGACCTCGTATCCAGAAATCCATATGCCTGTTTCTTCTTCATCGCTAACAACTGTCTTGTCAGATGCTCAAACACCAGGAAGAAAGCGAACTGCTCCTATAGATGTCGCCGACAAGTCAGTGGAGAGGCGGCAGAAAAGGATGATCAAGAACAGGGAATCTGCTGCTCGCTCTCGAGCCAGGAAGCAGGCAGGTTTGCTGTTTTTTTTTTAATATCTTCCCTGTACTACATTTTCTTCCCCGTAGTTGATGGAAACATGCTTTTCCGGCTGAAACAGGCTTATACAAATGAACTGGAAAATAAGGTGTCTCATCTCGAAGAAGAAAATGAGAAGCTTAGAAAGCTGAGGGCAAGTTCTAATCTTTTTATTTTCAAGGCGTTTTTTTCCTTGTTTGAAAATTATGTTTGCGTGAATTGGGTGCTTGCGAGCAGTGTGATCATTGAACTACAATTTTTCTTTTTGTAAAAAAGGATAATTATTCGGTTAGTTTTTACACAGCCACAGCTTTGTATACTCAGTCAGTTTAAGCCCTTTTCAAATAAGCACTGCAGTAGCTTTGTTCCCAAAGTTAATGGACAGGAGAAGTTAGAATGTTGAATATAGTGAAGGTTGGATTTAGCTACAAGTGTAGATAATCATTAATTAAATTATTAGGTATTTAAATTTTGATTATGTATGTAAAAGTGTTATCCGTGTAAATTCTAGATTGTTTAATCACTTATCATGAAAGCTCAACCTTTTAAGAAATTAAACTATTTAGGATATTTAGTACTTGCAAGTTTACGTATTTTGGAGATCAAGATGTGTATTTGAAGATGGTCAGTGTAGGTTAAAGCCTACACATCATCAATCTATGCTTAGAGTTGACATGGTCTTTCGTTTTGTTTAGTATGAGTGTCAGGCCAGTGTAAAATAATAACAAGAACTCTGGGTAAAAGTAGTTAATGTTGAGAGCCTCTTCAACAATGCCTCCCATGAAGGACCTTATGAAGATAAGATTTTTTGTTTCTTTTTAAAGTAGTTGGTGGATGCTGTTGGCCTGTTGGCCCTTAGAAATTTATTATAATGTTAACATCTGTTGAGTCAAATATGTTGATTTCATCTCTTT
Source organism: Piper betle (assembly GCA_033002965.1). Lineage (NCBI taxonomy): Eukaryota > Viridiplantae > Streptophyta > Magnoliopsida > Piperales > Piperaceae > Piper > Piper betle. Next base: position 52,886 of record JAURVB010012563.1, on the reverse strand, counting down.
GATGAAGGTGTTTGGTACTTCTTGTTTATTCCACAAGCTTTAGTTATCGATGCTTAGGTTTAGTTCAGCCTTAGGTTGCAGTATGGACGTGAATAAGGAGAGGCCCTGCCCTGGGCATCTCAGGCGCATGCAGTGTTTAACTTTTATGCTTCTTCAATAGCTTTAAAGCGGTAATATAATGCTAAGTTAGTTTTGTGATTCGTTTTTCTGTTCCTGCTTGCTGAAGTCTTCTAGGAATATCTAGTTACATGTTTTCCAAACAAGGGGGCAAGCTCTTCCCTGCAGAAGCATATATAGAGATCATCTCATTCTCAGAGGTTGCTTAGAAGGTTTTTGCAGGCTTTGGATCTTGATTGCTTCCTTTGTTTCATCTGGTTGATCCCTGGGTCCCCTTTGTGAGTTTGATTTTTCAAAGCAACAAAGGGGGCGCTAGTAAAAAATTTAATATTGTAATTCATAATTTGGTAAGATATTCTAACATGCCAACAAGGGGATAGCCTTTTTGCACAGTTTTTTTTTTCATGTATGTAAATTTTGAAGTAGATAACATTAGTAAGAAAAACTATAAACTGTTGACATTATTTTCATTGTTTGGTTAAAATTTGTCTTGATATTAGAGCAATCTCTTTTCTGAAAAATAGCAGTATGTGCTTTCTTTAAAAAGGGATGAAACAATTGAACACTATTCGGATGGGTCAAGATTGTGTACTCTTTAAAATTAAACAGTCAAGACACTTACCATTTACTTGCCTATGCAGGAGCTTGATAAGATTTTGCATTGTGTACCACCTCCAGAGCCGAAATATCAGCTTCGAAGGACAAGTTCGGGCCCGTTCTAACTTGTGTTCATATACAAATTTTTAAGTTTGTGCTGCAGTAGATACCTTTTTTCCTCCCCTTCTTTTGACAGTTTTATCTGAAGTGAAGAGAACGGTGTTTAATTTTACCTACACAGCTTCTATTGACGGGAATGAACCCAACTCGGGAAGCCGGTGTCCGGGGTCGAAGCGTTACTGCATTTATCGTTGGCTATCCTGGTAATCTTTAACTAACACTTTGTAATGAATGTCAAATATCTTATTCAAGAACTTTATTCTTCTAGAACTGAACAATCAAGAAATATATTCCAGAGTGCATCGTAAAAACTGTGAAGGCTGTTTCTTGTGCCAATTTAAGCTGTGCGATTCGTAGCTTACTTTGAGAGGTGGAACGACTGGGAGATAAAACTCAATCTATGGCTTTCGTGTTTATACAGATTCAACCTAGTAACGGTTCGCTTAAGGTTATTGGTGCCTCTACTTCGGAAGTAAAAGATTAATTGATGCCTTGCGTTCATCCCTTGTATTGAATCAAGCTTCCTATATATGCGCTTGGCGAAAGCAAAGTTTACGATTACTTCATTGTGTATGAGAAACAAGAATCAAAAACTGAATTATACCAGCGTCGCAAGCAACTCCATATGCAAATTGACAGACGGATTGCAATCAAACCGCCACAGAAGAAAGCACAACCGATATGTACAAAAGCCGTTAAAGGAAGAGCGGAAAGATTTGATGCTCATAAGTTTCTTATTAATTTGATCATGAACCAACAAAAAAATTCCCCTACGTCCCAGACATCTTTTTCGCCCAGTCCTGGCTTCTTGCCAGGATTTCCCATTTACTCGTAGAAAAACAATCCTAAATTTTTGCTTTCCAATTGGTGGCTATGATGATGTTAGCTAGATTTACGTTTGACGGCTATTACTAATTCATCAGTCATCAGTAGTCAGTAGGCACAAATAGGGAGTTTCAGTCCTCCGTTTGCATTTACCAAATTTGTACCATTTTTTGCAAGCATAAGAGCAAAAACCAAGAACCCAGGACCCACATTCTTGTGGCAAAGGAGGGGACCTCCTTAATAAAGGAAAAAAAGTAGTACATACTTATCGTCACCTTCACAAGCCCAGTTGGAAGAAGAGTAGTACTTTCGCATGGAGACAACCAGCTCCAAGGACAAAAGAGATATACACCACCTTAAAGAAAGGATCTCACATCAAAACAACAGACATCACACGAAAAGGCTAGGGGAATCGATTTCATTCAAATGTATGAACAACCCTTTTACGGCTTAGGGAAGAAGATATAGTTGTTGATGAGGGAAAGAGACGGGTGGATGACGTGATTCAAGGAAGAAAAGGGAATGGGAATGCATTCCACGAGAGCACATGGCCACCAAGAACCCCATTCATTCACTCATTCACTAATTTTAGAGCTCAAAGAGATCCGTTCATCAGATTCGAATCATCTAACATAACAACAGCAAATGCAGTTTTGGTAAATAAATAAATGGAAGTTGCATTATGCATACGCATAAAATATACTCAAGTCAAGTCTGCCTGTTCATTTATTTTTTCAAAAAGAAAAGAAAGAAACAAATTAAAAGAGGAACTAGCATTCATTATGATTCAAATGAAATCTCTAGACGACATAATTATAACTATTACTAAGAAAGAAAGGAGTAGAAGTAGAAAACTATTTCTATAAACTCAAAAAAAAAGCTTTTAGCTCATGAATATTATGTGGGAAGAGTTTCTCCTCATCTCCTCTCTTCTCCTCACCTCTCCTCTCGCGAGGCAGTCGAGCGGCGTCTGGGGTACAAAACAAAACAAAGCTAACGTCTTCAATTAGTAATTTATAGAAATAGTAACAGTAATAATTCAAGCAAAGTAAGTAGGGAGAGCGGGACTGAAACAGCACCGGCTGCGGGTCGGCTATCATGTCACGTCATTTTTTCATTTGTAGGGAGTGGACTGGTTCCCCTGCAGATCGTCGCCATCGCTTTCGAGAACAGAGACAGCCGGCGGTGCCTGCTTCTGGGAACCTGTCAGCCTGGCAAGCCCCACGAAGGATACCCCGCCGAGGACGTTGTTGATGCATCTGAGCGCCACCACGGAGCCCTTGAAGAGCATCGGCGGGAGGCCCTTGGCGAGTAGGAACTCCACACCATTCAAAGTCTGGTACCTGAGGTTGCTGCTGAGTCCCATGTGGGCGGCCCAAGTGAGGGCATTGAGCAGCGTGGGAGGGGGCTTATTAGGGCTCTCAAACCCGGGATCCAGCTTCTTTCTGGTGCTGATCAGGGCATTGGAAATGGCCGTGCCCACCAAGCCGGCCGCGAAGCCAACCGCCGCAAACAGGGCGCCTTTGTAAACGAAGGTGCCCAGCCGGTGGGGTAACGAATAGGTGCCCGTCTCGAACATGTGGCTTGAGGGGCATCCCGCGAAGAGGGAAGGTAGGGATGGAGTCGACGACGACGCGGCGGCGGTGGGGGCCAGAAGATACATCAGGACAAAGTTGAGGATGGAGCCGACCACAAGCGTAGAGAAGACGAAGTCAAGCTCGTTGAGTCCGAAGTTGGGTCGGGAGGCCATGTCACCCAGGACGCAGGCAGTCACCCCGACCAATTCTTCCATAAGGACCTTGAAGGGGAATTGGGGATCGGCGGCCACCCGAGATCGCCAACCTTGGAGAAACAGGCCAAGGATGGAAAGATGAGAAGATCCAGAGGAGGAGGAGGAGTCATCGTCATTATCGTCATCATCATCATGGCTCCCATTATCGCCGCCACCAGTTCTTCTGCGGAGACCGGAGCCGCCGCCGCCGCCGCCTCCTCCTCCTTCTCCATCGGAAGGGGCAGCAGCGATCGTGAAAGTGGGAAAGCGGGGGGCGGGCAAACCAATTGCGGGCAAGAGGACCGGGAGGGGAGAAACGAAGGAAGAAGGTAGACGATGATGTTGATGACGACGGATTGAGGAGGGTAAGTGAGGAGAGATGGAAAGAAGGGCGGCGGCGGTCATGGCCGTCTACCAACTAAACCAAGGGAAGGAGAAGAGAAAAGGGCAGCACTTGTAGTTGGTGGCTTGGCCGGCGCCCGTAATATTTATACTTCTTTGTTCTAAGTGAATATATATATATAGAATTTTACTACAGTGCGCTGCCATCTTTTGGCAGCGCACCGTGCGCAACAAATCTGGGCCGTTGGATCGCGATCCAACGGCCCAGCGCACCCTCCCAAAAAACCCCAGCTCCACCCGCCCGACCCGTTTAACCCGTCCGACCCGTCGTCCGCCCGAACCCGCCGGCCGCCCGACCCCGCCCGCCCGACGCCGCCCGCCCGATGCCGCCGCCCGACAGCGCCGTCCGCCCACCGCCCTGCGACCGATCTCCCCGCCGCGGCCCGTCCGCCCGCCCCGAGTCGCGGCGACCCCCCTCGCACGCCCCCCCGCCGTGGCCCCCCAAGCCGCCCGCCCCTCCGCAGGGGCGGGCGGCTTGGGGGGCCACGGCGGGGGCGGGCGGGGGGTCGCCGCGGCTTGGGGCGGGCGGCGCTTGCTAGGGAAGCCGCCGCGGCGGGGTGGTCGGTCGCAGGGCGGGCGGCGCTGTCGAGCGGGCGGCGCTGTCCGGGGGAGCCACGGCGGGGAGGAGGGGTCGATGGCGGAGAGGGGGTGGCGGGGCGCCAGCCGGGGGCGGGCAGGGGCGGAGGGCGCGCGGATCGGGCCGTGGCGGAGATGGGGGGGTTGGCGGTGGATCGACGGTGCCGGCTAGGGGCGGGGACTCGGCCGCGGGCGATGGCCGGGCGGGCGGAGGGGGTGGAGGGCGGGGCTGCCGGCAGGGGCGAGGCCGCTGGCGGGGAGGGCGACGCGGCGGCGGGCGGTGCGCGGTGCGGCGAGGCGGTAGCGGGGCGGGAAGGGTGGGTCGGGCGGGTCGGGCGGGTCTGGCGGGTCGGGCGGGCCGGTCCAACAGTGGGTGGGGGGTGGGTGGGTGGGTAGTTTTATTGTGGGCCGTCGGATCAAGATCCGACGGTCCAAGTTTGGCAGCGCATTGGCGCTGCCAAAATAGGGCAGCGCACTGTAGCGCTGCCCTATATATATATATATATATATATATATATATATATATATATATATATATCGGTACGGCATCCAACGGCCCCTACTTATTTCTTCCCCTCCCCTTTCCTGCCCACATTGGCCACCACAACTGTCGCCCCACCTGCCGCCATGCCTTTGCCGCACCTTTTGTCCCCCCGCCCCCCCCCCACTGCGCCCCTAGCCCACACCCCGCTTCCCTTTCCCACCACTCCGCCCACTGCCCCCTGCCCCTGCCCCCTGGCCGCAGCCACCACTTGCCACCCCCAACCACTCTGTGCCCAGCCACTCGGTGCCCGGCCACTGTCGTACTTTCTAGCCGACCACCCACCCCGAAGCGGCGACGTTGGCCAGTGGGCGGCTGCCGGTAAGGTCGCCAGTGGTAGGGTGGCATAGGAAAATATACGTGTGAAGAAACATGGGAGGATAATTTTGTAATAAAATTTTAACCTAATCTCGATTAGTATCAAGTTTTTATTATAAAATAAATTTTTTTAAAATAAAATAATTTCATAATAAAAACTTGACTCGATCCCGATTGGAGTCAAATTTTTATTATGAAATAAATTTTTAAAAAATAAATAATTTTGTAATAAAAACTTAATCCGATCCCGATTCGTGTCAAGTTTTTATTATGTAATAAATATTTAAAAACTAATATAATTTTGTAATAAAAATTTGACTAGATCTCGACTCAAGTCAAGTTTTTATTATGAAATAAAATTTTAAAAAAATAAAATAATTTTTTAATAAAAAAATTAACTCGATCCCTACTCAAACTATTATTACGAAATTATTTTATTTTTTAAATTTATTTCATAATAAAACTTGACACAAGTAGAGATCGAGGCAATTTTTTATTACAAAATTATTTTATTTTTTAAATTTATTTCATAATAAAAACTTGCATCGGGTCAAGAAAGAGTCAATTTTTTATTACTAAACTATTTTATTTTTTTAAAATTTATTTCATAATAAAAACTTGTCTTCGGTTGGGATCGAGTCAATTTTTTATTACAAAATTATTTTATTTTTTTAAAAAATTAATTCATAATAAAAACTTACCTCAGATCGGGATCGAGTCAATTTTTTATTACAAAATTATTTTATTTTTTTAAAAATAATTTCATAATAAAAACTTAATACGAGTAAGGATCGAGTCAAATTTTTATTACAAAACTACCCTTCCCTATTTCTTCCCCCTCCGTTTTCCCATACCCCCCACCACCGACGACCTTGCCGGCGGTTGCTCGCTAGCCAATGTCATCGCCTCCGGGGTGGGTGGGTCGGTTGGAAACGGCACCGGCAGCAGCCAGGCACGGGCGGTTGAGTACGGGCAGCCATGAGCAGGCGGAGTGGCAGGAAAGGGAGGGGTGTGGGCCGGGCGCGCGGCAGGGGGTGAGGTGTGGCCATGGCTGCTGACAGGGGCGGGCGGAGGACAGGGGCTCGGGGCAGGGGAGGGTGAAGGCAAGCAACTGCGGTTGCGGACAGGAGCAGGGGAGGAGGAAGGTGGCGCCTGGGGATGGGGGGGGGGTCCTGCCGCAGCTGCGGGCAGGGGCAGTGAGGGACGACCACTGCAGGTTGGGCCAGGGGTTGGGGCTGGGGGCGGCGGGCAGTGGCTGCGGCCGGGGGCGGTGGATGGGAAAGGGAAGGGAGGGGGTGGGCTGGGGGCGAAAGGTGCGGCGGTGGTGGCGGCCGGTCAAGCGGGTGGTAATGTGGGAGGAGATGGGGAGGGGAAGAAATACCTTGGGGGCCATTGGATTTCAATCCAACGGCCGCCCATGTATGTGCTGTGTATGTGCTGCCAAACACGGCAGCACATACCGGCATCTCTCTCTCTCTCTCTATATATATATATATATATATATATATATATATATATATTATATTGGATATAGGGGGTTGCGACGGAGACCCGTTTGATATAATGTAAATCTAACGGCTTCGATCTATTTTTATAAAAAAATCCTAATATCCATCCAATCTGCTGCTCAGCTGCAGGTGCTGTTGTCCCCCACACCCATGCCCTCACCCTTGTCGCCGTGCCCCTACTCGGGTCGCCACCCCCTCCCCCCACGCCTGCACCACCGCGCACCCTCCCAACCCGGCCCCCTTGCTCGTTGCTGCGCCCCCCACCCCCTTACTCTTCACCACATCCCCGCCCACTTACTCGTCTCCGTGCCAACTCCCATGCCATTAGTCGCTGGGCCTGCGCCCACTCCCACACCCACGCCCGCGCCCTCGCCTGCATCTGCGCCCTTCGCCTCGCCCTTGCTCCTCCATCTTTGGTTTTCACCAACTTATGCTTACCACTAAGACAAGTCATACTAATCAGTGTTAATCAACCGTTTAGAGTCACGATAGTTTAGGTATGTTTAAACTTTGCTGGTTTGTCATCGAGTTTGAGTTAAACTCAATATACTTTGAACTGAGTCATGCTTGAATGGTACACAATAAAGCTTGAACTGAGTCGTGTTCAGAGGGCCGCCCTAGCCACCCTATTGCCCCGTCGCTGGCCTCGCCACCTTGTCACCCCATCACCGCCCTCGCCACCATGTCACCCCGTCGTCCCCTACCCCCCTACCTAGCCCCGTCGCCTCCCTCGCCACCATGTCGCCCTTCACCCCCACCCCTCACCCCCCGCCCGCCCCACCACCCCGTCCCCCGTCGCAGCCCTCGCTCCTTGCTCTCCCTGCCCCGTCCCCAGCCGCCATTGCCCCTCCCACCACCCCCCCTCCCCGATCGCCCATCACCGCCCTCGCCGCTTCCCTGCCGCTGTCTAGAATCGGCTTAAATCGGCTGATTTCAGAACCTACTCGAATCAGTTAGAATAGGCTCAAAACGGCCGATTTACTGATCAATTTAAACCGAAGAGCAATTTACCTAGTTTTTTGATGCGGATTGTCTCCGATCTGATTTAAAATTGGCCGGTTTTTGCAACCCAGTGTAGGCCTAACATCAAACACAAAGTAAACGCCACATTATGTTGGTATCTTCTCCTGTTTTTTTATTAAATTAAAGAATAACATCTATGTCAATTATTGTATTTGTCTTTTGTTTGTTTCATTCCTAGTTTTAATTGTTTTTTAAAAACAACGACGGGTGTGGACTGACGACTGTGTAAAGGCTCCCTGACCAAAAACATTTGGTGAAATGCCAATATTATTTGAAGCTGCATAGATCCATATTATAATGATGATGATGATGTTCTCCTCGACTCTGCGGTTAGGCACTTGGGAGTCCGAGCCAAGGCCACGGGAGAGTATATGGAGCTCAAACCCAGCCGGCTCTACTTTCTAGTGCAGCTGCCCAAGGTGGAGCTGTATGACCACCACGGCCGGGCACCACGCCGAGTCCGGTCCGGAGCCATTAATGTCGGGGCCAAGGAGAGGTTGGAGTGCCTTATGTTGTCTCGGCCGTCAATGTCCGACCTGACCCTGCTCAAGGCAACCGGGTCGACGCTGCCGGCGCCCTCGGTCTTGGGCGCCGACGGTGGTGTGCAAGTGAGGCTGAAGCTGCCCAACGCTGTGGTGACCAAGATCATGGAGGGAAGCAATGGCAACCGGGAGGCGGCGGAGAAGATCATGGCTCTGTGTGCTGCCTTGGATGAACAATCACGTTATATTTTACAAGCAATATAAATAATTTCTTTATTTTTGGTATGAAGTTTTAATCCGGAAAATAAATATTTTCTTTACTTAGCACTGGAATAATGTTAATCCATTGATCCAAAGGCCATTTTTTAAAATACATGGTTGGTTAGCAAACTTCTAAAGTTCGTTACCATATAAACTATGATAAATATTGGTGGTCATGAAAGTTACATTGGTGTGAGACTAGTTCATGTTAATCTTGTAGTCTTATATATATATATATATATATATATGGACTTGTTAAATACTCGAGAGTTGACAATATGGAAATGATAACGAAGATCTGCAAACCCCATGTTCGTTGTCCTTCAAAGAACTTGCACTGAGCCTTGGAAAAATATTTGCATCGAATATACGCATATATAATAGAGGGTATAATTTAAATGGCATTACAACCAGTGTTAGCGAACAGTGCCGCCTTTTGTTGTCAGTACGTTCGTGAAGGTTCACATATATATGCTCTTCTTGAACCTATATATGCTCCTCAGTAAAAAAAGAACGTTCTTATATTTCTCTCGCATTATTTTTGGGTGTCACTTTGCAGAAGTTAGGAGTTAGATTTCTTCCAGTCCAAGATGGAGAAATGGTGTTGCCAAAATCTTAGCATGCCAGTACTATATATGATAGGAGTGGCATTCATTTCACTTCACGTACGCCCTGTCTTTAACAAATGACAAGGTCGAAATCGAAACTGCAGCAGAAACTGAAGTTAGAACTTCCTCCATCCAATCATCTGGATTTTAACGATTCGCCACAATCCTCATCCGAATACTTTCCATCTGATAAAGAAAACATGACTCCATCTGTTCTATACTCTCATAAAGCAATATGGCTGGGTGATAAGCAAAGCCAAATTATTTTAGATAAGGAAAACGTTAGAAAATCCGAGAGAATTCCCTTTCAATCTCCTTCTGTGAATTTTGAAAGAAAAAGCAGAGCAAGGTCAATTGTGAATGCTGACGGCAAGGCTACTGATTTTAACAGCTGACACATAGCAGAATTGATAGACATGGGGATGATGCAAGTGGTAAAGTTTGTTTTTTTGTTTCTGGTTTTTATTCTTGTATTGTTTTCTCATGCCAGTAATAGGATGGTATTGTTATATTTTTGCAGAATCGTTCAATGGATCAGGCTAATGGTAAAACGGGAGAATACAGGAAGAAATGGAACATGGTGGTAGATGCGAGCTGTCTCCTTGATGGAGAGTCCAAAAAGTTGCTGAAGGTGTTGGATGGACTCAAAGGGACACATATCATCATACCAAGAATGGGTATTGTTACGTTACTGATAAAAAATGTTCACCGTAAGCGTTTCATCCAATTGACGTGCTTTTATTTGCTGTTTTCACACCTTTTTGCAGTAATAGGAGAACTAGATTGCCTAAAGAGTAAGACTAGCTGGTTTTGAAAGGATGAAGATGATACTTCCACGCTGCAGTGGATTGAAGACTGCATGGTGAAAACAAATTGGTGGAGTCATGTACAAAGCACGGCTGAAAGTGTTCCTATAGCACCTACTCCTGCTTCTCCTCGCTCCTGGTTATATGATAGAAGTCGTGCTGCTAAGCCAATACTGTTTTCTAAATGTAGTGACTTCATGGAGATTGTTAGCCCAACAGCAGGAGATCATATACTCGAGTGCGCCCTTCTAGTGCGCCCTTCTCTCCAAGGAGCTTAAAAATGATGAGCAGATGGTCCTCACAAATGACATTACTCTAAAAATAAAAGCAATGGCGGACGTAATAAACCATTTTTTCAGCTCTTTTTATTAACTGACACGACAATTGCAGCGGACAATGATTTTATGAGGTTTATTCTTTCACAGGGGTTGATTTGTGAGACTGTAAAGGATTTCAGGGAAACCCTAATCAATCGAGGTTTTTATGGGCTGACAGTAGTCCTAGAGGTCCAACCTGGCGTGCTTTGGATAAAGCAGCAGCTACGAGGGAAAACTATTGCTACCACTTGCCTATACTGTGAGGACAATGCCAAAGGCCGGAACGACTACCAAGGCTTGAAACTGATACTTCTCTATAATTCCAATTATGCGCATATTACTCCAGTTTGATAAATACATGTCCGGGAAAAAATATAATCGCTAGTTGTCCATGCCTACTTTTTTTGTGGAAGATCTTCGAAACAGTTTTTTGGTACCAGATGCTATCTTGTAATGATAAATGCTGCATTCTCTCTCTGCCAGACAGTTTATTTGTGCCTGCTTGTTCATCAACGTTAGGGGCATTTCTTACTGTCAAATTCTCGATCATAATGTATTAGTCCAAGCAGAAAAGCTAGATTCTCTTGGTTGTTTTTTTCTTTAAAAAATCCCATGACAAAAATGTCCTTCACAATATGTTATTGAGGAACTAGTTCAGTTTTTTTAAGAAAAAACCCCCACGCGAGAAACTAGTTCAACTTCCTAATATACGACAAATTAAAAAATAATGTAACCAATAAGATGAAAGCAATTATTTGCTACTTCTACCATTCAAACATTCCAATATCTTACTTCAGCAATGAGTCAAAATTTTAATCATCAAAATAGAAGTAACATCTTAGCGCTGATAAATGATGAAGGCATGCCTTGGAAGGACATAACAAACTAAACGATCCAAGAGTAAATTAAGAGACTTAGAAGGCATGAAACAATTTTACTTGGCCACTAACTCTGTGTTAGACTAATTTTAATAACATGCAAGTATACACGGTCGAAACAAGTAATATAATGATAAATTCAAGTATCGTCCCACAGGGAGATGAATTTCCTATAATTAATTAAAGAACACAAAATGAAGAACAAAACAAAAATAACAGACTTAACTAATTCTATGTAATAACTTTAAATTAAAAGCAATAGTTAAAATTATAAAACTCGTTCTAGAGTCGAATTTTCCTTAACATCAATTTAATCTTCATCAAATCTTACTCTTATCTTTTATTCGCCTCGGATTGTCGATCTAGGATAATGATATGACATGGTGGCTCCCGCTCCTTCATGCTTCTATTATTTTGCCTCAATTCCTACCTCCCGGTGATAATTGATTAATCAACAAAATAATGCATTAAGAATTGCCTTACAATCGCATACGGTGTTGTGTATCTTCCGACCACAACGACAAACAAGTCAAAAGACTCGTCGTATGATGAATTAACAATGACTAATCTAATTAATTTCTCCCGAAATCTAATTAAACCTCATGATCTAAGAAATAGGTGATCAATCTATTCTTAGCATTTAGAACATGATAATTCAAACGATCCGATTGAATAAAAGAGTAAGAGCTTGAAATGAATTCAATTAAATCATGTTAAGTTCCATTCTTCTCTAGAACGAAATATAAAACTACTCCATAATAAAAATAGAAAATAATATAAAAAAGAAACTAATTTTTATTACGAAAGAGAAAGAAATTACAAAAACTAAAACTACTACTTCTACTATAATCTGAAGCCAAGAGATGAGATATGATCAACAACAAATGACCACCCCTTTATATAGAAGTGGAGATACAAGAATTCGAAGAGGGTGTTCACAAATCGACGTAATCTAATTAATTATAATGTCCCTTCAAGTTTCCAACTGTTCGACTCCATTGAACACCATGAATTGTAGCCATTGGGTGGCGCCAAGTGTCATGACCAATCAAATCCAAAGCTTAATTTATTCATCTTTTTCTGCATTAAAACATCAAAGTTAAGCATATATAATAAAATATTAATTAACTAAAATAATAAAGTAAAATATTACTTAATTAATAATGTTTATACCCGAGAAGTACAAAATCATATTAAAAACATGGGTAAATATTATATATTTTAAACACTTAACACACCCCCAAACTTAAACTTTTGCGCGTCCCGAGCAAAATATCATAACAAAGAAAATTTTACTACACAAAAATACTTAGTCCCCATTATGTTCTCATATGATTCTCAATCAAACCCTCAAGAGTCAACAAGATGTCAATCAAATCAGAAATTCCCTTTCATCAATCACATCCGAAAGAAAGCTCTCTGTGTGTGTGTAAGATAGTCCATTGGCTTATCATTCTCATCTACAACCAAGAGAATACAATCAAGCACATGCTTAAATATGTTCACCTTTCGCTCCCATCTCCACTAATGTAGGCAATACCAATTTAATGGAATCAATAGGTCTTTATAGGTTGTAACGGGGCCAGGGGCTAGGGACCAAAAATAGAATAGGCAAGATAGAAAAATCAGAGGCTAATATGCACCCTAGAATTAAAAATCCTTTCTAAATCCTAACATACATGATTAGCAAATCCCCAAACACCGTATCAATATGACACAAACTTCCTTAAATGTAGTATCGACTTGACCCAATATAAGAATTAACTTTGCTTTGATTTTCCATTGACTACCTGCTACTTTTTCTTTTTTCTTTTATTTCAAACCAGTGGAAGACTATTGCTTCATCTTGTGTTTACTGGTGGAGGATCATTGCCTCATCTTTTCTTTTCTTTTTTTTTCTTTTTTTTTTTACAAAGCAAAGTGCCAGGAAAGTCCACACTATCTACTCAATCACCACTCTATAACACGATGCCTTCCCTCAATACTATTCAAAGTTTCATCCCTGTTAGAATTTAGAACGATTTCAAAACACTAGGGTGCTAGGACTCAAGCAGCAAGATATATTTTCAATAAAAAGGCCAAGGCTAAAATAAGGGTAATCAAACAAATATGTATAATAAAGGCCATGAAATTGTGTACAGAGGATAATTCATATTAGGTAGGCTTGAAGAAAGGCCCAGACTCATCAAAAAGAAATGCCTATATCATTTTCCATCAACATGGCAAACCAAATATTTCGCCTCGAAAGTCGCTAGGGCAAATTCTAAAAGTCATGACCATCATGTACAATCCTTATTGCAAAACATTCATTGAAATCATCTAAACCAAAGGATTGTGAAAATATTATAAAGTAGAGAACCAACTCTCGAATGCAATCTTTTACTCAGTTCATCCCTCATATCAATTAATCAAGTTTTCCCAAGAAAGGTAAGACTAATTCACATGTATCTATCATTGAACCAAGAGACTAAAATACTATTGCATAATAAAATTTTTATACTAAACTACACTATATATATGTATATCTAAATCTAAACATGAGTCAAGCATGAACAATATGCATAAAATTAAGGCATCACCCCCAAACTTAAACTAAACATTGTCCTCAAAAATAAAAATAAAGAAAAAGAAGTGAAAAAGAACTCCCTCATATCAATTAGTTGGTGGATGATTATCATGAATAACTGAATTTAGACTTGACCCATGCTTGGGTTGCCTCCCAAGAAGCGCTTGGTTTAACGTCTACAGCCAGACGCCAAGTTCTCATTCTTTATTTAATGTGATGGAGGACTTCCAAAGTTTCTCCCCTTCATAGTAGTGTTTCAGTCTACTTCCATTGACTTTAAATGATCGATCCCTTTGCTCAGTCTTAATTTCAATTGCACCATATGGAAAAAAACTTCTGTCCAGGAGAAAATGACCAGCAGCCACACCAAATGCCATGTTTGTCTGCTATAGTCCAAGCAATAGCTGACTTGTGATCTTTTAGTATTCTCATCAGCTTCTCTTTCTGCAATATAGTTAGCTCTGGAGATATAATAATAGGAAGAGTGTCATGAAGCCCTAAGAATATATACCTGAGATGTTTTGGAAGTTGCTTTAGCTCCAAAATAGGTGGTACTTCATTTGATGGCAGCAATTTGTGGAATGGTAGATTTGAGGTTTCCATAACTTTGAATCGTTGACGCAAAATTGGTTGTGAATCTAATACTTTAACCATCTCATCCACATCAATATCTTCTTCACAAAGAGAATTTATGGATTTATGTAATGAGTTACTAAACTGATCCCCTTTGCATCCGAGTAAGCTAACCAATGTATTGATTTCATATTTGTTATTTGGTTTTTCATTATTTTCCTTAATTTCATTGGGCTGAATTGGTTCCTGTAAAGTAATACCACTCTGGGTTGTTATAACTTGACCATCATTCCTTAGTTGTTCTGGTTGGCTAGGAAGTACACCCTTGGGTCGCTCACTTGGTTCCCTGTTTAATTGCACCATAACTTGTTGCATAAACTGTTGTTGTTGTTGTTGCTGATTCTGCATAAATTGTTGCATAGTTTGTTGCATGGTATGTTGCATGGAATTGAACATTTGGACCAAATCTGGTTGTTGTGGTTGTTGAAAAGAAAGTGAAGGAGGTTGATAATGTTGTGATGGTGGTGGTGGATTATTGGAAACAGCAACCGATTGTGAAGAATTATTCCATGAAAAATTAGGGTTATTGCACCAGCCCGCATTGTAGGTGTTGGAATAGGGATTGTTGTTCCAATTATAGTTGCCTACGTAATTAACTTGATCTGTTGCACATTGACCTGTAAAGTGTCCTTGTCTACACCATTCACACCTTGGCTCCATAGCTTTTACCTGTCTCTGTATATTAAGAATTTGAACTTCATTAGTTAAAGCACTGACCTGAGCAGATAAAGCAATAAGTGGATCTAATTCTAAAACTCTGGTAGTCCTCCATGAATGCATGGCTTCTTCCTCTATTGATTCTTGTGCTCCTCTTCTAGCGGCACACAAGTTTCTCAACTGCTTTCAATCTTTGAATCACAAGAAGACAAGGGTGACCGTCCTAATAAATAAATGATAATAAATAATAGAAGGAAGAAGACAATGATATAGTTTATTTTTTCCTTTTTTTTAAAATATAATCAAATATTAAAATCTAAAAAGAAAAGAAAAACATTCAAAATTCTAATCCTAAATTAATTAAGAAAATTCGATCTCCCGACAACGGCGCTAAAAACTTGTTAGACTAATTTTAATAGCATGCAAGTATACACGGTCGAAACAAGTAATATAATGATAAATTCAAGTATCGTCCCACAGGGAGATGAATTTCCTATAATTAATTAAAGAACACAAAATGAAGAACAAAACAAAAATAACATACTTAACTAATTCTATGTAATAACTTTAAATTAAAAGCGATAGTTAAAATTATAAAACTCGTTCTAGAGTCGAATTTTCCTTAACATCAATTTAATCTTCATCAAATCTTACTCTTATCTTTTATTCGCTCGGATTGTCGATCTAGGATAATGATATGACATGGTGGCTCCCGCTCCTTCATGCTTCTATTATTTTGCCTCAATTCCTACCTTCCGGTGATAATTGATTAATCAACAAAATAATGCATTAAGAATTGCCTTACAATCGCATACGGTGTTGTGTATCTTCCGACCACAACGACAAACAAGTCAAAAGACTCGTCGTATGATGAATTAACAATGACTAATCTAATTAATTTCTCCCGAAATCTAATTAAACCTCATAATCTAAGAAATAGGTGATCAATCTATTCTTAGCATTTAGAACATGATAATTCAAACGATCCGATTGAATAAAAGAGTAAGAGTTTGAAATGAATTCAATTAAATCATGTTAAGTTCCATTCTTCTCTAGAACGAAATATAAAGCCTACTCCATAATAAAAATAGAAAATAATATAAAAAAGAAACTAATTTTTATTACGAAAAAGAAAGAAATTACAAAAACTAAAACTACTACTTCTACTATAATCTGAAGCCAAGAGATGAGATATGATCAACAACAAATGACCACCCCTTTATATAGAAGTGGAGATACAAGAATTCGAAGAGGGTGTTCACAAATCGACGTAATCTAATTAATTATAATGTCCCTTTAAGTTTCCAACTGTTCGACTCCATTGAACACCATGAATTGTAGCCATTGGGTGGCGCCAAGTGTCATGACCAATCAACTCCAAAGCTTAATTTATTCATCTTTTTCTGCATTAAAACATCAAAGTTAAGCATATATAATAAAATATTAATTAACTAAAATAATAAAGTAAAATATTACTTAATTAATAATGTTTATACTCGAGAAGTACAAAATCATATTAAAAATATGGGTAAATATTATATATTTTAAACACTTAACACTCTGCCCTTAAGTTGCCTAATGACAGTTTTGAAAATGAGTCTGTTGCACATACTAAAAAGTAGCATCCAGTCTCTTCATTACTTCTGAGATCACAAACTGCAACATCTTCACTAGAGCTACTGGATCTTGTTGGGAAATAGACATTCTAGCGGAAATAATTCAGAAAATATTTCCCCTCAAGATGAAATGAAAACAAATATAAGATAAATAGGAGACACCAAGATAAAAATGGATGAAAACTTTCTATAAAATTAGGAAAAAGAAAACTAACCTACTCAATCAATTTTGATTAAGAAAATCTCTTACAATAAGTATCGAATAAAAGTTTAACAAAACTCTCCTAATACAAATCAGACTAATAACAAGATCTAAAATATACAATTCTTGAAAAATACAATATATGAGAAATTAAGAAATAACATACACCTTAAAGGAAATTAGATCAACCTTACATCCTGGATTAAGATCTTGACTTCAATTTGAGATGATAAAAAACTTATCCAAACTCTCTTTTTATAAGCTAAATGTGCTCAAAAAACTCTCAAGAAGATATTCTGTTTAACATCAGAAAGTTCTACTATATAGAAAAATATGAGTAAAATTCTACAAGTCACCTTATTAAACTTCTATAGAAAAGGACGAAATCACACGTGAATATACGAAACACCAACTATTAGTGTGATAAACGAAAAACCAAAACTTACACTTGAGTTCTTCCGATACTAATGGGGGAAATTCTACGGGACCATTATTGCATGTTCTTACCTCATCTAATGATCTTTGTTGTGATGCCACAGAACATTTTATTTCATCGACTGGAAGAATGGGAGAATGGCCTTGAAATAGGGCCACATTCCCGACTAATGTATCTTTCCTCGAGAAAGTTGTCCCACAAGAGCATATCCATTTATTGCGGCCGCAACGCTTTTCAAGTGTCTTCAAATCAGCAATAACAGAGAATCGTTTTGACATGCAGCTACTACAAGTGAAGCTTTTGTCACAGTGGCTTCTCTTGTAATGGTTTTTCACGCACAGAATTGTTTTCAGAGGCTGGAAATTTTAGTGTTCTTTGTTCTTCTCGCAATCAACAAAGGAGCAAGAGCAGCGACTTATAATGACAGGCGTAGAGTCCTTGTTTGGCTTGGAGAGTGCCGCCACGGTTTTATATTCATCACCATGGCCCCTCATGTGCATTCTAAGATTAGCGTCCCGCTCAAAACCCATTCCACCACATATTGAACAAAAATGAGCATAAGGAGCAAGGATCTCATCCTTCTCTAATTGTAAAATTTCATAAGAAACCATTGGAAGCCTTTCTCCTGCTAAAGCATCATCAGTGCCCTTCAATTCATCATCTTCACCAGAAGGGAAAGTGTCCATCACTTCAGCACAGTTCTACTCCATCATACAAGTTTCATTCTCGTCTACTGAATCCAAGTAATCACTTTTCATGATAAACAAGCTCCCATCGTTTGGAGGGGCATCACGTCCTGTTAAAATGTTTGTACTCCCAAATTGATTATCCAACTGATCAATTGAAGAATTATCACCTGGAACAAAGTTCTTTGCAGATAACAAAAGAAAATTAGCAGTTAAAATTACCTCCTTGATGATAGAGGTTAGATCAGCCATCAGAGGTTGCAAATCCTAAGTCGATTTTAGTTACATATAAACACTACATATACTTGCGTTCAATGTAAATATTTACTTTATTGATTTTATTTATATTTGATGTGTTCGATGAATATTTAACAATGTCTTTCATTCTCGTGACACTAAGAAGGTTATTCGATCTATTTAATCGATCAAGTCATATCGACCGACAAACTTTAAACATAATTTAACTCGATAGTAATATTTTTGGTTTGATTCTTAAGTAATCGAAATCAGGGTGTTATATGAGTAGCTCAAGTTTAGCTTTAGAGATAGATTTCAAACACGCAAGGATGCCCACCCTAAACCATAGATGAAAACCTTCCTTAGGAAGCCAAATCAGCACTGAGAGCCATGGATAACCGAGGGTTTTCTAGCCTTACTTCACCAAGGGTTTCCTAGTGCCTCACCACTTAGGCCATAAAGCCGCAGCCCTGCTTTATTTTAAATAGGGATTGGTTCGAGTGAGATATAGATCGGATGTGATTATATCTCAATCCAAAAATTTAAACCCAAATCCAAACATTTTATTGATTTCATTTATCATATCCATATCTATTCTGACTTTACAAGACACATATTTGATATGAATTTGACTTGATTGATTAAAATAGTATAAATCATATAAATTTTAATATAAAAATAAATAATAATAAAAAATATTATTTAAAATATTTTTAAAATATAATTATATAAAATATTACTTATGTGGATAGCATATAAACGAGTCGGATAAAAATCAAATTTGCAAATATCCAAACTCATCTCTAATTTCGAACTTGCACGTAGTTGACACAAAAACACTTAGTTGAACGTGGCGGTGGAGTTCGAATTTCATGTGGTATTGTCTTACTCAAGAGCTGCGACGAGCACTTACCTGAGTGAATTGTCAAATTATTATATATGACGAATTAGACTGATTTAACTGAATAGATTCTTGACTAATTTAGACTGATTCGATTCGATTTAGTGAATCCTTCGAAAATTGATACTGATTCCGATTTTTGTAACTATGAGGTACACCATCTTACGAGTAGAAATTTTCTCTCAAAATTTGGGCGACAAAATTTGTTGCCGAATTTTCACCAATAGATAGTGACTAATTTGTTACATAATAATCAATAAAAAATTGGGGTAATTTTTTTTCCAAATCAGTTACTGAATAAATATCGAATATTTCGGTGAGAATTTAATTAGTCATTAAATAGTTACCATTTTTTCTGGCAAAATTGATGACACAAAAAACTAGCCACTGTAAATTCAATGTCGTCTTTGTTTCAAATTAGTCACTGAATAGCCGCTGAATATTTCAGTGACAATTTAATTAGTCACTAAATAGCCATGTGCACTGCCCTATCAAGTGGCCGTCTCTTACTGCGTTGCCCCCCACCCGCCCGGCCGACGCACTCGGACCACCACCCAACAGCCACAGTGCCCCCCTCTGGTGTGGCTCCACCTTCACTGTGGCCCTACTGCCATTGCGGCCCACCTCACCCCCTCGTGCCCCCGAATCCTGCCAGCAACACGGGTCCACAACCCTAACACCAAATAAGCAAGCCACCGCTGGTGTGCCGCGTAGAACGCTAATTTTTTTTATAAAATTTTTCACCAAAATTAGTTGTCAAAATTATATTCTTGCCGAACAGACTCTTGAATTTGGTTACAATTCTTAGTTATAGAATTGTCACTAATTTTGATGACTTTTTATCACTTTTTTGCCACCGAAGTTCGGTGAAAATTGGCCACCAATTTTTGTCACCCAAAATATTCAACGATAATTGGTTACTGTTTAGCCACCAAACTTAATTAGTCGTGGAAGTTTCTATCACCTAAACTTTCGGTGGCAAATTTCCGTACGAAAGACCCTTTTGTCACTAAAAATCTTTTGTTACATAAAATTTTGGTACTAGTGTCTCCTTCCTAGTTTTTTTTCATATCATTCATCACATTTTAGCTGATATTTATGAAAGATTATGATAGATGCATGTTAGATTCTTCATGCTACATGGGATATGGGATTTGTTGAGAAATTGCATGATGATGGCTTCGATGTGCATGTAGTCTTTTGCTTGATTTCTCTCTGTTTTGATAGATCTGGAGAAAGAGTGGATAAAGATCTGCTTGTGATAATTTTTTGTGACGTAAAGATGAAATTTTTTACGTTTAATGTGACTTGCGCATGCTAGATTGTGAGGTAAGAATTTCATTTGGGGTGATTTGGGTGAGAATTGAGCCTCGGATATTTGATTTTAGTAATGTACCTTTGCTGTCCAAACCATTTCAGAAACCTACCCCAAACGGTGATGACTTTGGTTAGTGTACATAGACTTGGGAGTTTTTCTTTGAAATTTTACACAGGCGTTAGCATGGATTTTGGGAAGAAATCCTTACAGTTTTCGCTAAATAGAGATCATTTGGGGTCTAAATCATAATTAAAATGCAAGGCTATGTTGTGCTTTTTTATGAAAGTTCAAAATATGTCTGAGATTAGGAGAATTAATTGACACATTTAAATATGATATTTCTTCATAAAATTTTTCAGAAACAATCGCCTAATTGTTAACAATAAATGTACAAAATTTGAGCTAATTTGGAAGTCATTTGAGGTGAACCAGCTAAGAAATCTAAGATGCATAGCTCTGTGCTGTGGTACATCAAGTTTAGAGGGTGACTTAGGTGCATTACTTGAGGGGATGAATAAAAATATCCTTGCATAAGAATTTACATAAATGTTCATCCATAACTTAACCTAATTTTCCTAAAATTTCAATCCAGTTGGATATCATCTAAGTTGGGAATAAAATTCAGAATATCAAAATTTTCAGGTCTCTAGTGTAGTAATGTAGATACCAGGGTTATCTCGGGTGATTTCATTGGAGGGGTAAACGAAGATGTTTTTACATTAAAATTTATAGACGAAGAAAAACATAAATCAACAAATGAATAAGAGTAAATAAATAAATAAATAAACCTGGATCAAATCAAAGTCTACTGCCACAGTCGACTTATCACCCCAACCCATCTTCTCCTTTTCTTTCCACGTCCAGACTTTTTCATCATGTGTTTTTTTTAAGGGAGAGCCACCACTTATTCATAGAGAAATTATCCAAAATAAAATCTCCGTACTAATCTCACAAGATGAGATATATCAAAGGTGATAAGATATGCATAAAGACCAAGCTTTTGGACTTATCATTTACTAGTTAATCTTAAATCATTTGGTGAATAATAATTTACATATGGGCTTACTTTGTAAAATTAATGCCAACAATAGACATGTACACTCTAATGTTAACGGTAATACTTTAAAATTTTATAACATTTGTACACCATTTGGGTAGTCAATAAAATTCATCACTATATAATATTTTGATTAAACTAAGCAATTTCAAATCACTGATCCAACTTAATAAAATTGGTTAAGTGGTCTAAACCACATATTTTTGGATGAAATTTAATGAGTGAATTCAGTTAGATGTTGGTAATTATCTTCCTACATTTTAGAAGATCTAGACATATTTTGATGGTGTACTGAATGTAGATTATATTTTGTGTTAGGTGGTTTTGATATAGTATAGCTTGTATACTTAAGTAAATGTGTATGAATATGCTCTCCATGTGTTATGTATATGTTAGCATTATATTAAGGAGTCATCATGTATTTCACGTCATTAGTATCATTACGAATTGGATTTGAGTAGTGTTATTGCATGTTAGATACACAAGTGAGCTTTTGTCTGGGCGAGCACCTCCACTCTTAAGTCAGAGGTCCATTAGTAATCTTTTTAGTTTGGCTCACCACTTTGGCTCTATCATAATTTTATTTTATTATCGTTGGAACGGATTTTTTAACGTTTTATTGGATCCATTAATTTCGGGTAGTTTAGTTGATTTTTCTATACTTTAAAAATCTAATCAAAATCGTTTTGATATTATTTAGTAATTCCTTACCCAAGCCAAATATGTATTTGTATGAGGGTTTATAAGAGTTGCGATATAATATGTAGCATATAATATGTACTTCTTGAATTCTTTAAACTTTGAGTGGGGTAGTGATAAAGTGTACTGCAAAAAAACACAGTTTCAAAATTTATAATGTATGGTTCCTAATTATGCAAGTGCAATGATGAATGGTATATAGAGGATGTGAAAATTACGTTAGTCTTTATGTTATATTTTTATAAACTTTTGTCATGGTTAGTGTGCTAACTTATATTCATGTCATATATTGTGGTGCTTAGTGCACCAATTCATGATTATGTTTATGCAGGTCTTATAGCAACTTTGGTGAAGTATGCCCGAGATTATGTTTTTGATTATGCTTTTCGTAGGTATATATATATATATTCACCAATTTGACATATTTTCTACGATTGGTAATCTATTAGTTAATGACATGTGGTTTCTACATAAGTATGGTGTTATAGTGATGACCGGGTAGACGGACGAACTTTAGAGGATTCATGATAGAAGCTGACATAGTAGGATATAATATGAGTGAGGGCTTAGGGAGCAATGTGATTATGTATGATATATGTACCTTGGGAACGATGTATGAATTGTTTGTGATGGTTGTAATTAATTATCGCTAAAAATATTTGAACTCAAACAGAACACTTCATAAAACTAGTTCATCTGGTGATTAGATTACAATCCTCTTTTCTATCTCTCTTAAGCTTTCCTTTTAAGCTCATAATAACCTGTTTCGACATGCTACTGCGTCTCTTGAGCTCATCTGGTGGTTAGATTACTATCAATTATAATTTAATACAGATGAAAATAACAAAATTTTGAAGTTTGAACTGAGGCAAAACGTTTATAATTGTGTACGCACAAAACGTTAAAAGTGACCAATTCAATCATTCCAAGGAAGAGGATTTAATTGGGGGGGGGGTCCTCACGTTAATTGAGTAACTTTTTTTAAAAAAAATAAGAAGGATGGCCTAGCTATCGCCAACACATTGGTGACAGCGGTGGCCTGCCCAGATCTGGTCGCCCTTGAGAGCTGCGACGACTAGATTCGACTCGCCTTACGGCCATGTCCAGTGACCAAATGGGGCAGTCCCTTGGCAGATTTGGCAAACCAGCCAAGCGCCAATGATGAGCGGGCTTTTTTTTTCAAAAACAAATTTTGTTTTTTAAAAGAAGTTGGCCGATGGGTGGCAAGCAGATCCGATCACCCCTAGTCGGATCTAGCCGCCGCCTCTGCCAGAACCCAGTGACGGCTGCGGCTAAGTTTTTTTTTAAAAAAATTAAAGTATAGCGCACCTTGTCATTATTTAGATTTTTTTCATTTTTGGTAATTAAGCCTAATTTTTATATTACCTGAAAATATAAAAAACAATTATCTTCTAGTAAAAGCTAATGATAAAAATATTAAGTAATGATCCCCTCTTCTCAAGGCCCACATAACATATGGGCTTAAATAGAAAAACACTGGGCCGCAGCGCCGCTCGAAGGGGCAAAGTCGATAAAGCGACCGCTCTTACATACACGTACCGGGAATTCCTATTTGCCAGTTAGTTTGCGTAATATATATGTAGATGGGGTGGATAGTAACTAATAGATGCTCCTTTTTTACATTATTTTTTATTTTATAAAATAATAATGCATACACAAGTTTTTAGCTTGCGTTAGGAACATTTTGGGAGCTACCAAAAAATATATAAAATATATAAGTAAATTAATTTATATATATTAATATGGCTGGATGTGTTCTGAGCCCTCACATGATTCCATCTCACAAATTATGTTTTCTCTCCTTTGTTAAAAAAAAACGTTTTCCCTCTGGCCTCTTTAGACTATTACCCGAGCGGCCAATCCAGAAGGATTGAGCGCATGAGCTGGTGTTTTCCTGAAATAGAAACTCGATCCCTTTATTTCACCATCTTTTATCCCAAGTATTTTAATTACGAATCTCTCTCTTGAATATGATCTTCTTCTCCTTAATTACGTCCCCATCATTGTCTATTCCCCAGCTTCCTAAATTAAATGTTCCACTATTATATATCGAGAACTAAGGCTAATTTTTTCTTCTCCATTTCATGTGTAATTTATGTCTATTTAACTCCATCCCTCTCGCACTGGATTTCTCCTGTCGTAAATTGCACGTGCATGAGATCAGCATGATAGGAGAAAGGCGAAACGTCGACGTTAGTCCTATCATGATCTGCTTTACATGAGAAACAAGATGATCGATAGAAATATTGGGGGAAGGAAGCATCTGCACATATGTAAGATAATATTAAACGTGGATTGGGCTGGCTTCTTCTGATGATCACCTGGTACTGCACTGGAACGCGAAGAGAACAGTTTGATGCATCTAATTAATTTCCGTGCTACGTAAGTAGTCGATCGCATGCATAATTTTGTATCTAGCATGCGCGCACACCGCCCGTGTGTATATATATATATAAGGGTATTGAGGTGAAGCCGGGCAAAAGATATTTTTTGCCTCCAATTTTTATCTAGGTTGTTTGATTATAAGGACAACCCTAATTTATTGTTTAAAAAAATTAAATTTTAATTTGCGCCATCTGATTACAAGGACGACCCAAATCTATTATTTAAAAAATAAGGCCGCAAGCGGCCTAAAATTCGAATACAGGGCAACCAGATCAGGTTGCACGGCCAAAGATCCCGCCGAGGCTGATTCCCCCTCCCCAGCCGCAGATGCCCCCGCCTAGCTACAGCCGCCCCTGCCCAGCTGTGGCCACCGCCCCACCGAGGACACCCTTCCTCCCCGCGCCCCCTTGACCCAGTCGCAGAACACCTCCATCCTACCGCGGTAGAGGTGGGACGGCGGGGTCAAGGGGAGTGGAGAGGAGGGAGGGGTGTCCCCGACGGGGAGGCGGCATCCTCGGCAGGGAGGGAGGATCCTCCCGTTCTCCCTCGACCCCGCCGCAGACACCCCCGCCCTCCCGCGGCCGCCACCCCGTGCACGTGGGAGTATGTGTACGTGTGTGTGTGTGTGAGATGTCTCCTAACTAATTAGTCCAAGATAATTGCTTCAAGGCACATGGGGGTTGAAGGCGCCCGGGGCAGCTACTAAACCTTCTTTTCTCTTGTGGTCCTAGGGATGAGTTCGGCCTACCAACAACAACCCTTCCAATCTGTCTTCCCTTTAATTGAAGCTATGATGTTTCCTCTTAGTTCAGGCTCCACGTTTGGTTCAATCCATACTTGCGTTTAAGACAAAACGCTGAATCGCCTATGACCAAGCTCCTACTGATCATGATATAAGCTCCGAGTTCACTCGTCAAAATCAATGACAAGCAGGTTTGGTAACTTAGTATATCTGATGGATAGATGATGAGGCGAAGCTGCTGCTCGGAGCTAGCCTAATTAATTACTTCATGTGCATGACCGTAAAACTTAATTCAATATTCGAATCTGCTATATAAGTATATACTCAAGATACATACTTTTAGTACACATTGATATAAAGCAAACAACGTACGTACGGAATCCCCATGGTATAACACCACCAAAACAATATCCCATGGAGTGTATCCAGTCCGTGATAAAATCATAAATGCTACTTTCTGATCATGCTTATCAGTTGAGAACTTCCCGAGCAAGTACATATATCATATATCATACCAACCAATATAGACATTATCTACTACTACTCATATATTTTCGAGATCAATTGAATATCCCATATCATCACGTAGAAACTTCATATTGAAAAGCCTTGCCAATTGATCTACCAAATAAAGTATCTTCGTTTCATGACAAGATCCTTAATTAATGCGGAAAGCCACCTTCAGTATGGCATGCGTGTGTGTGTAAATATGTACATACTCCAATTTTCTGATATTAAAGTCTTTTGCTATATATATGTAACCTACAAACAGGATAAGTAATTTTTCAAATGTGTGAATTTCGAAAACCAGTAATTAACACTTAGAGGGAAGTACTAGCTACAACGCCTGCCGTCTGTTATATACGTAGTTAAGAGGACTACATAAATAATGAACACATGTCATCTATTAATTAATTAACATTCCCAGTATTAATAATTAATACACGATCAGCTAGCTAAACTTCAAACACCTTCCGAAAAGATAAACAGAATAGTGTATATAAAGTATTACGTATTCACATGCAGGCCGACTAAATATTATATCTATGTATACTCTCCCCAGTGTTGGATTAACTTTATACTAAGAGATTCTTTCATACTAATGCTATATATTCGGATATTTTACAATTAGTTCATGATAATATTAATGAGATCGGGTCAAGTATCTGGACAGTTAAATACATGTGCACAGAAATAGGACTAAAGAAAACTCGTTAATTCATATTATATATTATAAAATTCAGAATTAAAGTCATGACTCGATCAAACCACACGTATAGTACAAATAAAAGCTTCAAAATTTCAGTTTATTTTTGAAAAAAGTGGAACTATGTATGGCATACCACTTGAAGCGCGGGCGAGGCTATGATCATCAGAAATTCAAACGTGAGAAGTAGAATCGGAAGAACAGTCACACAAGTCATCTACTTCAATTTCCTTCCTGTGAAAATTCCTGTGGCAGTTGCAAGCAGCACATCTTAGGGCGGCAGATGTTCCTTCCTCCCCAGATGCCATGAACTCCCTGCACCCATCGACAGCGTACCCACCAATACTGGCAGCATGATTTTTCCTGCACTCTTTGTATTTCACTCCTCTCTCTTTCCTCCCTGTCTGCTCATGAGATCCATTTGAAACCAGCTTCTTGGATCTCCGATCTACTTCTCGGCGCCTCATATTCGACCTAAGACAAATATACGATTCTATATCACAATCAGATCGATTTCCGGGAGCTATATGGCCTAGCTATCCTTCAAAGATGAGGCGCCAAAACTTGATTTTAGTACGGTTAAGTGCTGAAATTCCAAGTCTATTGATCAAAAGCATTATAATGGAAGAGACAGAGAGAGGGAGAGAGAGAGAGAGAGAGAGAGAGAGAGAGAGCGCTGAGAGAGTGGAGCGGCTTGGTGCCTGGAAGAGACCTAATTAATTGTATAGCTAGGAGCGCAGCTGCAAAAGAAAGAGGAGTAGGAAAGGGGAGGTATCTCATATCTGGATATAAGAGCGGCTTACAAATCTCTTCACCGACCATTAACCGGTACAAGAGCTACCCAGTCTACTTAATAGACCCGCATGGAGGAAGATCAATTATTTATACACGTGGAATGGAGAAAGAAAGGAAATGAGTCTGGCCTAATTAGTTTGCCAATTCAAAAGATATAACCAGTATTATATATATTCCACAAATAATTATTTAAAATTTTTCTTGTATACGTATCTTTATCCATATAGACACGGCCTGCAGTTTCATAGTATAGTATTGTCTTGTATATGTTGAAACTTAATTACATTCATGATTCTAGCGTGTAAACTGGCTCTATCACGTTGACACTAATTATTTCCGGGTTTGGAAAGTGAGGTACAACAAACAGCACTTCTTTGTTGGCAAGAGATAACTGGATTGATTGCCAATTATTAAGGCAACTGATGCCAATTATTTGTCCGACCTGTCGACATAAGCATACTAATTTATAAGTTGCTTGACAAAATTTAATTTATGCTACGTATAAAAAACATGTGATTCGAATTTAACTTCATTGCTCGTGGATATATTTACTCTTATTAATTAAGGGAAGCTTAATACAAGTATGAGATTAAAAGTAGGAGAATCAGTTAATCAAAATGCAAAAAAAATTAAAAAATACTTCAAAAATACTTCTTACATAGGGGTTACAAATTCAAATCTTGTTAACCTCAATTTCTTAAAAAATAAAAATAAAAATTCTTCTAATAGACGGTCACGAATTCGAATATCATTAATATTAATTTCTTAAAAAAATAAATAAAATACATTTTATAGTGGAAGGCCTTGAATTTGAACTATACTAACCTCAACTTTTACCTTCATGCCTTTGTATAATTATCTTGAAAAAATATAATAAAAATCAAATAATTATAATTCATTTTTTCATTCAAATAAGATATATCTTTAAACTCAATCACAATCTATATTTTTGATATTAAATTATAATAGCCTATTCAATTTTTCAATAAGAGTATATATATATAATTAAAATTTATTTGGTATAGGTAATGTATGGTGCGACATCTTGCCTAGTATATATTAATGTATATAATCAACATGGACAACTTTTAAAATCTTGTCAATATTGAGCTACTACACAAAATGTTTGGTAATTTTTATTCAAATGAAGTTAATCTTTAAATAGTTTTTACGTCAGAAAATAAGAGACTATTTTTATTTTCACAAGCATGTCCTTCAATTTCTTAATAATTGACCAATTCAAGGTAGAAAATTTAGTACACATTTTGTTGATTTTTGTTTTGATTGTTGAGAGAGGAGCCCTGGAGCAACTTGGATCGTGTAAAATCATTCACTTGCAAGACTTAGGTAAGGCTACTACAATAGACCTTTTGTAACCCGATCATTCTCCGAAGTACCCCAAATGTATATTTGGGAACTCTTCTGCAATGGGCTGCCCCACACCCTCCCCAGTCTCTTTGTTCTAAATATTATAAAAGAAATTAAATAATACTTGCTTTCATGTTTAATTGAGTAAAAAACCCATGCCCTTAAAAAAAATTGATTTGCCTTCTAAAGATCTTTAATTTCCCCATGAAACATGGTAAAATGGAGATTAAGAAATTATGCATTCACGATCAACGTAACGTCAGTATAGTATAGTATAGTACAATATAGTACATGTATACACACACATGTATACATATAATATATAAACAAATACAGAATATATATATATATATATATATATATATATATATAGGATTTTCAATTTCCCCAATTCTGATTGATCTATTCAATGTACCTAGATACAACTTATCATTTATCTATTAAAGGCCACTTGGAAAAAAATGGTGATTTTTTCTATGATACATACATGATAGCTAGCTAACCAATTAACAACTATGAATGGAGAACAAGAGTTCTTGGCAAAAAAAAGATAGAAGAGAAAAAAGAGAACACTGAGATTAATATATATAATTAACTTTTGGTCACTGTCAGCTGATTTCCCCAAGGTTTGGTTTTGCACTCTCATCCATGATATGCATTAGCCTTTGATGGCGATGAAAGAGGGTAAGATGCGCGCATTAAGAAAACTTTGTGTGTAAACTAATGGTGATATGGAGCCACTTTTGAGGTGCTGACAATCTAAAATGTTGCGCACTCATATCTTAAGAACTGCTAAATAAGATAGTAGAAAATGGCCGACATGAGTCATACATAATAAGGCCATGGTCGGAATTATATATGATGGCACCCCAGCTTAACCCTTCTACTTGAACTCATCCACCAAATGAAGGGGTAATTATGTGATCCCCACATCATACGATACGATGTGGGTGGCTCCAGTCATTGGATACAGACATATATATATATAAATAAGTGATGCAGGCTAGGCCACTTGCCATTTGTTTTCCTCCTCTAACCAGTACTCACACTGGAGACACAAAGATAAAGAGAGATGGATGATGATATGATACCACTCCATTATCATATGTGAAGGCTAGCTAGCTAACTAGCTAGTATATATATGTTCTGATCTGTCAATGGCATATCTAATTAGAATGTTGGAGATTTGATGTCTGATGAGAGCAAGGTTCTGAAACATGGAGGTCCCAGCATGGCCAAAAACGATCGAGGAAAGGGTGTGATGAGCAGCAGTTTGGCCTAATGGTGATTAGCAAAAATTCAAAAGTCTTGTCTTGTCCATGTTTACTTTTCAACTTTCAAGCTGCCATTCCCCAAATCTGTCCCTACCAAATGTACTCGCTTTTTCCTCTTTTAATTAACACTATTTTCCAACGTACGCGCACGCCGTCACGATTGCAATTAGTTGATGGTAGCTCAAGCCCATAGAGCTCCAACTCTTAACCGTTAATCCATTATTTATAATATATAGTTCTACCGTTGTCTTTTTTCTTTTACGTTTTTATTGATATGGTTATTTTTTCACAGTTCATATAAGTACTTATTGTGTAATAATTTAAACTAATATTTCAAATTAAAAGCTGATTTCATAGATAGATTTTTACAGATCTCAAATATTGAACATTTCCTTACAAATTAGTTGATTTTTAAGTTGAGCAATACTTATTTGTAGAAATTTAATACATATTTCAAGTAAAGACACCAAATATTTTTTCTTAAATCAGTAAATCGGTTTTTTTTCAATTTATAGTGGGCTCGGTAAATGTTTTCTGTTTATTTTCCAACTTTTTTATTAGGTTAAACAATCTGTATTCCATTTTGATTTGGAGTACAGATGGAAAATTTCCAGGCTACAGCGATCAATTTATTATTGAAAGTTAAAACAGCCATTAGTATATTTAATGTGAGGATAGTAATAATTTGTTTATAACTGATTGGTTTTATAGTCGTATTAATTGTACGGTAGCAGTAAATTATTAGCACTTTAATTATATAAAGGTTTCAGATCATGCGCTTTCCTCAAAAAAATGGTTGAGGTGGACAACGAGATGGTGTTATAGTACTACAAATTGTCTGTCAACAATGTGGGCTATGCTCTTGTATTTTGTCATCTGTATGTTAATAGTAGTCCTTTTGGAGTTAATAATAATAAATAAATAAATAAATAAATAAATAAAACTAAAAACAATGTGGGCTAGGCTTTGCTTATAAAACTGCTGTAAAGAAATTAGAGTACGTCCAATCCATCTCAACAATAACACATGGAGTTGGGACGGTGGAAAAACGAGAGTTTGGAGATTGTAGACGTGCGATAGGAGGAACCCGGACGCATCCCCAGCTCTGGAGCAGAACATCCTTGTTTCCTGTGAAAAGTAGGCCAACAAAAGCCGACGATTGATCCTGTCAGCGTTCACAAGTAATGGTAAAGACAGCGTCACGAGTTACTTAATTTTACTAGCTAGTACTATGAAGTATGAACCGGGTAGCCATAAGTAGAACAATATATACCATTCAGACAGGCCATTATAAATTAGACTAATATTTTAAAAAATATATACAAAACCAATACAGTATCGACACTAGGTTATTATAAGTAAGTACGTTCTTTTAGTGCGCAATTATCGGTCAAGTACTAAGTAAAAGTTTCTCAAAGAAAAGATCATGGAAATGACGTGACAAATGGGGTCATGAGCGAACATGAATGATCTAATAACAAGAAAAGCATGGACATGATACCGGTCGCCAAACCTTTTGCACAACTACTCTTTACTATTAACGTCTGATCAGCGGATGACCAGTACTTGTCAATCCCCAACAAGCTACTTTCTTCAAGCCTTTATCATTAAAGATGTGAAGTGCTACCAACCCCTATCGATTCACTACTTTTCTAGTTGCTCATCATCCACTCTCTTAATTACCACTAAAGAACAATTATTCATCGCCCCACCCCGCCCCCCGTGCGGTTAATTAATTAGATGCCCACAGTCACATATAGCTAGTATATCTACATTATATATTCACACGTCTGCCTTCAAATATGTTAGCTTGACCCACCAATGTTGATGCAAAAGCTTGCCGCAAGGACTTGCATGCTGGCAACCTAAAATATTTATATATGTTGGGCAGATGCAATTAAACCGAGTTCCTTTATAAACACTATTGTTGCACAAATCAATTACGATGTTGATCCGGCCGGCCGTTATTGTGTGACATGATGTATGTATATATATATATGTATAATTATTTAATTTGTCTATTTTGGGCTGCTAAGCAAATATAGTACACTTTTTCACCCGGTGATATTCGAGTAGTATATGGGTACTGATGAACACAATTGACTTCAAGTACCTAATACTGCGTAGGACAAGCTCGGAAGTAGGGAGCAACATTTGGTTACCGTCTGAAAACTAGCTAGCTAGGTCGGGCACATTTAATATAGAAACGTAAAAATTAAATGATTGAAAACACAAAATCCACAAACTTAGGAGCATCATGAATTAACGGAAAGAAAGGCAATGGAAGTGGCCCACTTTTACTACCAGCTATGGCATGTCGCTTTTCATTTGGAGCCACAGCTTATCTAGATTTCATTCCAACTCTGGGAACAGTTGCTACTTGCCAAGCTAGAAAGCCACCGCCAGATCTCCTCATCCATCTGGGCCCATGTCGGCCGTGCACTTATATACCACGCAGGCCCAATCCCGTCCTCCTCTTTTCTTTTGAGCCCAATAACAATTTATCCTTAACACATAAATCACAAAACCCTAAACCCTACTTTCCCAGATGACTGGTTTTATGAATATTTCTTAAAATATAATAATTTTAATTTATATTGATAGTTTTATATTTTACATATCATATAACAATCTATCTTTCTTTTTAGTACGACCTATTTGATAGTGATGGATAAAATATTTGTTGTTATAAAAATTTAAGAATATATATGTAACTACACAGTCAAAAGATTAAATAAAATAAAAAATAAACAAATAGTATTTTAATAAAAAATATAGAATTAGATAAATTTATTGAAGGAGAATCTAAAAAATACTTCATGAAATCTTAAAGAATTCAGAACACAAAACTTCATAAAACAAACACAAAATCTATTGTTCTTGGATGTCACTTCTATAATTTTCAAAATCTTTTCTATTAAAATAAAAATAGTTCATGAAATAATAGAACTTTATCAAATATATGACTCAGCATGTAATTTATGATTTTTTAACACATTGTGAAGTTAATGATTGATTATTGATTAATATAGATGCTAAACAAATAAAATAACTCCAACACTGTCTTTGTATAAATAACACGAAAGATAAAAATTTAATGAGTTAACATGATTTTGAAGTCGACATGCATGATGCTCGTACATGTAAAGTTGAAGGCCAACATATTAATCTTTTGCTATTGGAGAACATCTATGTAGCAAATGGATAACATGCATAACAAAGAAGGTGAAAATAACTAATTCCTCATGCACTATAAATCATAAAAAATCTCGTGGACTGCGTAGTCAATTAATTATAGTACACACACTTCTCTGAACAATAGAAATACAGTTATTTCGACCGAGAAAACAAATAATTTCATCTTAATATATAATCAAAAGTTATGTAAAAATTTGGTCAGGTAGAGAGAACAATATTGGATATATAGAAAGCTGGTTTGATAAATTATTTTTGAAACTAATGTTATCCGCTTGGAAGAGGAATGAGGAATGATCGAGGACATATCAATGGAAAAGAGAAGGTATGATAGAGAAAAATAATGTATAATATAATGTCTCCCCCACAAAATTAAATTAATCTTAATTATCTCAACACATTATTATTGTTAAAATAATAAATGCAATTCATAATTATAATCAAATTAAAAATCTTATAGATCTAACCTCGGTTGTTATAATAATCTATAATCTAATGATCATGATAAGATACACAATTCATAATTTTAATTAAATTAGAAATTTTATAAATATAATCTCAATTATTATAATAATCTAACAGTGATGATAACTGTCCACACAAATTCTTCAAATTTAAGGAAAATCTTTCAAAATCGTGGGTTTGCTACATAGAAGAAGATCATTTTCTTTTATATTATTAAATATTGATAGATAGATGGAAGGTAGATCTAGATCAAAATATTTGTTACGTCATGACGTTTATTATAAATTAAGAATTTCTAAAAATTTGTGAAAAAAATGAGAATGAGATGAAGGATGAGCTAATCTTAAAAAGCGAGAAACCTGAGAAACCTAGAATAGTACTTGTCAATCATATAAAACTAGTCGCTTACCCATGCAATAAGTAACATTATATAATATTTGGCTATTTGTTATTTTTGTATTTAACTATTTTCAAGTAATTTATACTATACATAAATTCAAAGTAATTTAAAATATAATACACTTTTATTAAAATATTTGGTCTATAACATTTATTTGTAATACTTGATTTTTCTTATAGTATATATTTATTTTTATAGTCTTTTTTATATTTATTTTTATAAATCTTAATATATTATCATTTAACAATTAGTCTATATTCTTCAATTTTTTAATTTAAAAAATCTATTTATTTTAAAATTATTAATCTTAATGGTCTAATTATAGATGATTTAAATTTCTTATTTTTATTTGCAATAATAAAAGGGAAAATTCATTATTTGATATACTTTTATGAATATGAAATAAATAATAATATTATAAAATATTTAAAGAACACATCGCAATGGGTGAAAAGTCTTCCATTATATATATATTTATAGACACACACACACACATACACTAGGTTATTACCCATGCTATGACCGGGACAAGTATAATTTTTTTAAAAAGTCTATTGATAATATTTAAAATTAAATTATTAAAAAATTAATTATAAATAAAGTTTATATTATTAATTTAGCATGATTGTCTTAAATGTTTGATGTCATGTTTATCAATTTTGTATACTGTATCTTATAAGTCAATGTAGTTAGGCTACAAGTGATTGGCCAGCTTTATATCATTTTACTGATTGTTTTGAATTAAATTAATTAAAATGACTAAATATTATTTTACCCAATTAAAAAATTGTAAAAAAATAGTAAATTTAATGACACCGTTTTTTTCTTGAAATGGTAGGGGCAGAAGCCTTTGTCACTACCATTTTACCAATTTACTATTTTATTTATTTTTGAAAATAAAAATATAATTAAATTCATCAATATGAATAAAAAGTAATATTATCACTATATTTAATTAAAATTTTATATTAATATATTATTTTAATAGTTGGTTTAATGCAAACATATAGTCTAACTGTCTAAGTGATACTAAATTTATTATTTTAATAAGGATTTTGTGATGATTAAGTCTTCTTTAATTTAAATCAAAATTTATTAATTGTTAACCGTTTACTGTCGGTCAAAACTGAGTAACGACAAATGTTGTGAATAAGGGTAAACGATTAGTAACGATTAATGGTTGATAAATTAGTAAATGGTAATAGTAAATATCTTCGATCGCCCAGTAACCGCACCATGCCACTTGCACGCCTAAATGTAGTTATGTTTATCAAATGACAAGCTTATCAAATTTTTATACTATCTTGTTTATCAATTTTTTATATTTTGTTATAATTTTTTTATAAATGTAATTTTTATCAATTACTTGTAGACAACTACATAGGAGAGAAGAAGGTCAACAAGAATAGAGATTTACATATATAACATTTTGAGTTTATCATTATTAAAATGCATTTATTATTAATAAACGATTAGGTGTGGTCCAAAATTAACCACACGCGAGAAAAAAATGAGAATGAAGGGGAAAAAATCATCCTATTATTATATATATTAACTTATACTCGCAGAATATGCAAATCATGTTTGACAAACTTATTTAAATTTAATTGAAAAATAAAATTAAAAGTATAAAACATTAAAAAGTTTAAAAAGTTTCCATTATAAATAAAGTATAATAAATAAATTTATAATTTAATAACTTAATAAAAATTTTGCAAATACTTAGTTGAAAATTCGTGACAAATATCATTATAAATTTTATAGTCCATTGTAAATTATCTTTACAGAAAAGCTTCAAACTTCGAAAGTGGCCCTCAATTAAAAATTATCAAAAGTAACAATTATATGAAGAAATTTTAAAATTAAAATTTATATTAATAGATAATTATTTTAAAAATATTTATTTTAAATAATTAAAAGTAATATATTAACTAAAATTAAGTAAGTGAAGATAAAAGCAAAGAGCTTTATGTGAGTAGGAGTAAAGGGAGATGATGGTAATGATGCTCTTTGGTGAGGATAAGTTTTGGTAGACGAGCAAAAGTTTTGGGCGAGTTAGAGAGGAAGGATAGAGATTTATGGGGCCAAAATTCAACGTTGAGTAAGGATCAAGCCAAAATGCAACTAAAATGAAAGAAAACTATCCTATTATAATAGTTTATAGTAAATAAATGTATATATATACTATAAACTATTATAATAGGATAGTTTTCTTTTCATTTTAGTTGCATTTTGGCTTGATCCTTACTCAACGTTGAATTTTGGCCCCACAAATCTCTATCCTTCCTCTCTAACTCACCCAAAACTTTTCGCTTTCACCTGTCCCCCACCGCCACAGTCCGTAGTTGAGGTGGCAATACCTGCATCGCTTCCCCCCACCCCTCCGGGCCGCCACCTTCCTCCCTCACCCCCGTCCGTAGCCGCGGCCCCTTGCGTTCCCCCTACCTTGAGCGCCACCATCCACCAACCCCTCGGCCGGCACTGCAGCCCCGCCTCACCCCCCCCCCTCTCATCCCTACCCACTCCCAGTAAGCTCCGCCGGCTCACGCCTCGTGCCCCACCACCGCCACACGTTTTCCAACCAGCCCACATTAATTTTGTAATAAAAATTTTACTCGACTCAGGATCGAGTCAAGTTTTTATTATAAGATTATTTTATTAATTTTTAAAATTTATTTTGTAATAAAAACTTAACTCGAGTAGGGATTAAGTCAAGTTTTTTTATGAAATAAATTTTAAAAAGAATAAAATAATTTTGTAATAAAAATTTGACTTGATCCCGACTCGATTTAAGTTTTTTTATAAAATTATTTTATTTTTTTCAAATTTATTTTATAATATTAACTTGACTAGTCGGGATCGAGTCAATTTTTTTTAACAAAATTATTTTATTCTTTTTAAAATTTATTTCCTAATAAAAATTTGACTTGATCCCGACTAGAGTCAAGTTTTTATTATGAAAATACCCTCCCTTGTTTCTTCCTCCCTCTATTTGCCGTACCACCCCACCGCCTGCAACCTCGCCATCGACTGGCCACTTGCCAACGTTGTCGCCGCCTCGGGGGTTTGTGGGCCAATTGGAAAACACACAACGGTAGCAGGGTGCGGGTGGCCATGAGCAGGCGGAGCTCACTACGAGAGGCAGGGGCAAGGGGGGCTGTTGCGCCAGCCGGGGGATTGGTGGATGGTGGCACTTGGGGTAGGGAGGAACGTAGGGGGCCACTGCTACGGGAGAGGAAGGTGGCGGCCTATAGGGGTGGGGGAAAGCGACGCAAGGGTTGCCGCCACGGCTACGGACGGTGGCGGTGGGGGACAGGTTGTGGGTGGGGCTGGTGGTCGCTACTGCGGCGGAGCCAGCGGCCCCCTCTTTTTGATCTTGGCCGTTGGATGCTAATCCAACGGCCAAGATCAAACTCCAGCAGAGCCAAGATGGCTTTGCTGGAGTACAGGAAAACTTTTTCTATATATATATATATATATAAGAAAACAAATATATATATTTATATATATATGGATAGATAGTTATAGACTCACACGACGCTCCCGTAGATATATTAATTAGATGGATTGGACTATATAAATTGTAAAAATAAAGATCCATTAACGCAATGGAGCCCACAAGCCCATTAACAAAGAGTAAGTATATAAGAAAACGAATATTCGGCCCATGCTAAGGTTCCGATTCCCGGTGACGCAGAAATGACGTCACTTCTGCCACGGGAAGTGCGTTCCTTCTTAATTTCCTTGGGCAAGTTGAGTTTGAGCTTGGTTGGCTTCAGTCGTCTGTTTCCCGCTTTCCATCTACAAAGATATGCAACTTCCGGCAGCTGGCAATGCCTTTCTTCCTGCCTCTCCCTCTTTTTTTTATAAAAATTTTATTTTATTTTATGTTGAACGATGATAATTGTTTTTTGGTTGTTGTATGAGTATCTCCCTTATTTCTACTGCTCATTTCATTTCTGGAGGGTTTAGCAGTGCAACCCCTCTCCGAGACCTGTTAGGAAACCACCCAATTAATGTAGGACAGTCTTTCAAGTTTTGCCCACCCTTAGTACTCAATATTTGTAAGTGACGTAATTTACTCAATATTTATGTATGATTGCAATATCTAATCATTTTATTGTATTCTTGTTCAAAACTTTTGTCTCAGCTTCTCTTAGTTGGTCAAAAAATTAAAAATCCATTTCTTGCACATTGTGATCGTCAATTACTGATTCTGTTTTCCATTTTGGCGAACAAAGGTTGGCTCCTTATCCATGATTGGTCACACCAGAGCAGTATTTACACAACACAACAATGTGATTGGGACTTTGAATGTACTGTTTGCAATCAAAGAATTCAGGGAGGAGTGCCATCTTGTGAAGCTTGGGACAATGGGGGAGTATGGAACTCCAAATATTGACATTGAGGAAAGATACATAACAATTACCCATAATGGTAGAACAGATACTTCGCCTTTTCCCAAGCAGGCGAGTTCATTTTATCACCTAAGTAAGGTGCATGATTAAAATAATGTTGCTTTCACTTGTAAGGCTTGGGGAATTAGAGCCACTGATCTAAACCAGGGAGTGGTATATGGTGTCCGAACTTAGATTTTCAGTACTGCTTCGAATAGATTTTGTGTTCAGGCAGCTGTTGGACACCCACTCACTGTTTATGACAAAGGAGGGTAGGTGATTTTATTTCCTCCACTCATCTCATTCTACTAGTTCAGTGCACTTCAAGCATAAATATGTTAGTTGAAGTGATGGTTTTCTAGTTAAAGGCAAAACTTTGGAAATCTTGTTCATAACATGTCTTACAGGCCTGATCTTAGCAGTCCATGAATTATATGATATTTCTGAATCCTTTGTTAATATTCACTTGCTTTTCAATTTTTTAGCTCACATTGCTTGTTATGCAGACTCAGGGCTGCAAAGCGCGGTGAATTCAGAGTCTTTAATCAATTCATAGAGCAATTTTCCGGGAACGACCTAGCCCGGTTAGTGACTGAAGCAGGTGAGAAGCTTGGATTGGAAGTGCAGACTGCATCTGTACCCAATCCTCGTGTTGAAGCAGAAGAACACTACTACAATGCAAAGCACACCAAGTTGATTGACTTGGGGCTCAAACCCCATCATCTTCTGTCTGGTTCACTTCTTGATTCACTTCTTAACTTTGCCATCAAGTTCAAGGATCGGGTTGACAAAAATCAGATCATGCCAAATGTTTCACGGAGGAAGATTGAAGTGAAACCAAAGACTATTGCAGCTTGAACCGTGATTCGGGAAATCTTTATGTCATAATAGGGTGCTGGTGGTAACCGCGAGTTTGTTTTGGTGAGATGAAAATCCTGATCGAGTATGGGAAGGTGTATCGTGCTTCTTTTCTGTAAAATCTGCCAATCTAACATAAGCTTAGACGTAGGGACTGTTGCAAGAAGGTTTTCATTGTAAACTAATAGTACAAGAACTTTTGTTTTTAAGGTCGAAAGAGATCATGTACTTCAAGTTGTGAACGTTAATTATTTCTCTTTTCCTTTTATCATTGAAATTAGGTACCACACGAATGGGTTAGAGTAGTATGTAAGAGTTAACGTATCTGGCGAACTTGGTATTGTATGTCGACAGGGGAAGTTTTGACGTTGCTAGTGCAAAATTTTTTCATTAGTTATGAAGATAAATGATGACAATCTTCATCTGTTTACAGTCAGCGTTATTAAATCATTTGTCTAGAACCATACACGTGCACAGGGACGATAGTTTTGTATTTGTAATTTTAAGTTTCGCAACGTGTGATGATTCTATTAGTTTGGAAGATAGACATCAATAAGATCTCCAAGAAGAGAGAACTACATCCGGGAAGGAGCTATTTCTCTGGATTGCAACATTTAATTCGTGAATATTTTTCCCTCTTTTTTTATCTCTATATCTCTCTCTGTCTCTCTTTTTCTTGTCTTTTCTTCTGTTTGTCTTGCTTCTGGAATGAGGAGGAATGAGGCAAATGAGATCCATATTTATAGAGATAGTTTGAGGCTCTTCATCTCCCATGGAAAAACTAACAGTCACTTCTGTTGATATTCTGAGATTGCTTTGAGACCCTTCAACCTCCATGGAAAAACTAACAGTCACCACTATTGATATTCCGAGATTCCTTTAGTATTCCGAGTGTGATAATGAACTACACATCATTAATATTCATAATAACAAATATTAACACGAAGGTCACTGTTCCATCATTATGTGCGTCCATTGTGTCAAAAATCTCAACCAACTTTCCAGGTTCCGTTATATCTGCTGGGAGGTACTCCTCTGGCAAGACCTGCACACAGACATATGCACGGGGCTAAATATATCTATTAAATATAGTTGAAGTGGATTACAATGAGTTAGAAGGGAGCATTGTAGATACTCTGATTAAGGAGGCAAGTTCTTCCCTTGTGATGGACCCTGATCTGTCGGCATCATACATCTGCCATACATAGAAGAGTATGACAACCATAGGTTTAGCATTTGCAACAAGTTTCTGGAGTAATTGACGTGGGTTCTGTCAGCATTTAGAACAACTAATTAAGCAGTTGGTGCTAGTTGTTGGAAATCACCTGAAAACAGAGCTGGAGAGCATCATCTCCATGAGAATTTCGAAGACTTGAAAAGCCACATAGTATCTCCCTCATATCCACTGTACCATCACAGTTGTTGTCAAAAAGATCGAAGACACCGGGGGCAAAGAGGAAGCAACGAGGCCATATTCATTGCTTTTAGCACTTGTTCAAACTCGGGGAGAGTGACATTATCTCCATTTGCACATCTGCAATTGCACAGATAAACAGCATCACCAAGTTGAAAGCTGTTTCCAGGAGATTGTGCGCGCGGCACCTCCTTGCCACTCTTGGTTAATAACATTTGTAAATATTTAATAACATTTGTAAATATTTAATTACATTTGTAAATATTTATTGCTCTTTGAAATGTAAGAAGGAAATGACAAACCTAACATTTTTTAAACTGCATACGAAGATTCTCTAGCTCATCGGGACTGAGATCGTGGGATCCAAGAAGAGATTTAAGTTTCTTTATTCTCAGAGAAAATGTGCTACTCAAAACGCTAGCCATGACTGCAGCCCGAAACTTGCGGCGAGCATTGAAACTTTGAAGTCGAGAACGATTTCTGAATCTATTACTTCTTGCTTTGCCGAGTCACCTTTAACCCACGGATGCAGCAGCAGCTGTTTCAAGTATCAAGTGGGGCCGACGCATCGTCAAAGTAAATATTGCACAACTTTTCGAAAAGAAAAAAGTTTCCTTGCAGATCATAATAATAGTAATAATAATATACGTGTATATATGACTCTAATTGCATCCGTAATGAATAGACAAACAGCTTTATTATTCACCTCTTGAGCACTGCGTCAGCGATTGGGATCAACACTGAGCAGGCTAGATATGAGTTGCTTTGCTGACGAGGAAATACTTTTCCAAGTCGCTCATCAAAGTGACGTTACCCTGTCAGGAAACTCATTTTTGCGTTAACTACAAGCAGTGAATATTCTTATAACCACATTACCACGTTGAAATGGAACAAGATGGGAGTAAATGAGCTTACTGTGAGTATCATTTTTTCTTTTCCTGGTTTGACGACATACAGAAAGGGGAATAGCTGTACAATAAAAATGGAAGGCCCCCGATCTGTACCGGTATCAGTGGAAGGTTACCAACTACAAAACGAAAGAGTCGGCTGAGAAATAGCGGAGTGGCAGCATTTGACGCACCCGGATCGGAGGATGTATAAGATGGCACCAAGGGACCACATATCGGTGGCAGAGGAGATCCCACCACGGGACAAGGCTTCGCGGGTGTAACGAGCCTTTTTTTATATTAATAATAATTTGAGGTCGAACCATTACTAAATAAAATAATTAAATATAATAAAAATATATTACGAGTGAATACTGATATTTAAAATATAGCCGTCGATCCTTTTCGGTATCCATAATATATATTAATAACAATTCTATCAACATTATAATACATTCAAGTTTATTTACCAAATCAGCAAAGAAAAGTCTACTACATGTAATAAGTTCAAATAATAATACAAATGATAGTAAATAAAATTCTAAGTGTTAATTCGTCCATCTCGTCGCTTAATTTGAATCTTGACTACTTACGAACAATATAAACTATTCTCTCACTACCAAAACATTTCTGAGTCTAATAATTACCAAAACATAGTAACCTTCTCGACATAAAATAATCGACTTTAAATATCAACCATATAACCATATTTTAATTAATTTCAAATTTCATCTATGGACTATTCAATTACATAGTCATGATATCAATCATACACTATTTGATTAATCTAATATCAACTTTAGAACTGATTTCTAGACATGAATTCTTACATGTCTTCACCCCTAAGTGTTATTTATCTACTTTCATCTATAGGTCGATTTTCGGACATAAGTTCTTATATACCTTCAACCATTTAAATTAAGTCATTGAAATAACAACATAGATTGATCTTTGGATATAAGTTTTTCTATAATCCTTAGTCAATTTATAAACAAGCATAGAAAAATATAACAATTATATAATTACATTTTACATGCATCATCCATTCATCCTTGCGAGTAATTTTTTTGAGTTCGCATCAAAACTCTTGGGACATGTGTAGCTGGCTGACCACAACACTTGTAACTTACCTCCCCACATTATAATTATAAGGGTTGCATGTACAGTAGCATCCGATTTCAATATTTGGTTAGAATGGATTCTCAAAATTTTATCGGTATGACCCGTTAGTTTAACTGATCCCAATTAATTTATAGTTAAGCCTAGGCCTTACCATTGCTTGAACTTAGCCATTTATGAAAACATATAAAAAACATGTTTTAGTTTTCATTTGAACATCTATATCACTTAACCGTATTAAGTTTCTTTCACATGCAAAAATAATAAATTACGATTTGATTAATTAGTTCGACATATAAAAATATTGAAAGAATTATAAAGCTTCTCAAATAACGTCTAAACAAACCTGAATAGTTTCCTTTTCGAACTCTGAGATGTCTAAGCAACACTTCCTTTTAGTCTAAGTAATTAAACAATGTTATACATCACTATCCAAACTAGTCTACATGTATGTGTATGCTATGAACATTCATCCATCATCCAAAAATGATAATTTATTCATTTATCATACATAATCACACTATCACATCATTAACATTAAAAAAACTTAATTAAAGTATTAATCATTATTAAACAATGGTCAAAATTAAAATCAAATAATTGTCACAGCCACTTGGACATTGAGGTGCTTTGTTATAGGTTGCTTGGGCACCGAGCATTCTGCCGAGGAGGACAATTGCAAACAGAATGTTGGGCGCTTTTCAAAAACTTGTTTCAGGTGTAAATGACATCTTAAATTTATGCAATTTTAACTCTAGCATTCTAACACATTGTATGATATTTCTTTAAAAGGATTTTTAATTTGGAAGCCTAAATCTAAAGTTTCTATTAAAATTCTCAACGAAAGGTGTAATCTTTCCTTGTTTAACTAAATTTTTATCAAAAACATGTCAAATCATCTCAAAATTGAACAGAATTTCATTACTAACATTGTAAAACAATTATTGATTGAGAAAGATAGGTTTTTGATTGATTTCATCATATTTTCTTCTTTAAAATTAACTTTCACAAAAATAATATAAACATCAAACATAAACTTTGATTTTATGTTGTTTAATCATAATTTGCCTCTATCCAAACTGAGTTTATGATCTCAATCATGGTGTACATGCATAATTTACGAAAATAAAACTTATTAAATCATGAATACATGCATTATAATCATAAACAATCATAAACAAGATAAATAATATTAATGATAAATGAATCTATTGAAGCAAACTTGTTTTAGATGAATTACTAACTTGATTTTTGAACAAACCTTGTCTAGAACATTCCCTAACAAGATCTTCACAAACCAAAACCTAAGAAAGAGAGAGAGGAGAATGATGAGAAAAGTTAGAGAGAGGATGTGCGAGAGAGAAGAGAGAAGAGAGAAGAGAGAAAGAGAGAAGAAGAGAAGAGATGACATAGGAGAGAGAAGAGGGGGCAAAAAATAGTGGTGTCTCTATCTTTCTCATGTTCTTATATAATCTCTAATATTTCACTTTCCCCTCCTACTCCGGCAAATCTAAACTTAGTCCTAACCACTTTGACTAAGTTCTGATCTAGCCTTTTAGCCAAGGTTTCGACCTAAACATTTTCCCTACTAATTAGCTAGCCCTTTGTGTCAATATTAACTCAACTTAAACAACCTCCATCGCCTAAATAAGTTTTGCTACCAAATTTTAATTTTTCATATAAAAAAAAATCAACCAATCTTCTT
This sequence comes from Piper betle, assembly GCA_033002965.1. Taxonomy (NCBI): domain Eukaryota; kingdom Viridiplantae; phylum Streptophyta; class Magnoliopsida; order Piperales; family Piperaceae; genus Piper; species Piper betle. Next base: position 8,496 of record JAURVB010012563.1, on the reverse strand, counting down.
ATAATTCAACGTATTATATATCATATTATGCTTTAAGTATAAATAAAAATTTTATTCAGCTGAAAATATTAAATATAAATTTATTATTTTTTCAAGAAACAAATATATCTACAATTTAAAATCCATAATATACAAAAATTAAATACTAGTTACTACATCGGGCGACCAGTGGATTGAACCAAAGAGACCCCCAACCGGGTCCATAAAATCTTACACAGAACTGAGTCCAAAATTCATGATCTTCAAAGGCGAATTTGCGGTGTCATTGAGATACAGACAGTTTTCTGGTTTCAAATCCCGATGGACAATCTTGGCTCGATGAAGAGCCTTCAATCCTTCCGCGATTTGCCTCACAACGGCTGATGCTTCCACCTCGTTGTACTTCTCTTGCTAAACAATCTTAACAAAAAGCTCCCTGCCCGAGCAAAGCTCCAACACGAGGTGGACTCCATTGTCATACACATCATTCAGACTGATGACACTGTCGTGGGGTGAAACTGCTTCTACGATCTACTTCACGACCAGGATTTCTTTGGTGAGCAAGGCGTGGATGTGAATACTTGTTTCCAAATGGGTAGCCCACTACTCCGACTACATGGCATCCTTGGGGGGTGTAATTACCTATCCTCTTCAATGTTTTGATGGCAACCACAACTTTGTCCTCGCCGGACTTGGTTATTCCCTTTCTCACAACTGAAAACCCGCCACGGCCAAGAACGTTGTCCACTTCATAATCGTCACACAATTTCCTACTCGCCTGCCGCATCATGCCTGGCAAAAACAATGAAACAATTCTCTTATCAAAGAAATCTATAACCAAGCAACTTGACCACAAGTTGCAACTTCCGTCTTTTCAGAAGCCATAAATCCTAGAATGACTTGGAACTGCATTATATTGCCAATTCAAAAGCACTAATTGTAAGAAAGTCAAAAGAGAGTTTTTGCCAAATCAGAGACCAAACAGCGATTGCAACAAAAAGGTCCTGGAATCAGTAAGCTTCGGAAGCTCAAAGTACTGTCAATAATGTGCCAAATCAACAATCACCAAGTTCAAACATCAAAACTAATAAGAAAACGGAGGTAATGAGCAATCCAGCATACATTAAAAATCGTCCATATCAAGGAGGTGAGTAATTCGAAGAAACGAAGGCAGGATAAACAAAAGGTAAGATTAAACGACCAAGACGCTAATCTTCAACTCAGAGCAAATGGAAGATGCATAAAAAGGGGACTTGCTCGGAGATCAATCGGGAGATACCTACCTTGATTAAAAGCTAGCTGCAGACGACGACCAGCTTCCCATTATGCTTTGGGGAGAGTGATATTATTTACTATTAAACCGTTCGGAATATAAAAAAAATGGTCGCGGGTAGAATATATTAGAGGTGTAAGTAGAAAACAAGGAAATGAAGACAAAGAAGACGAGTCGACGAGGCCAAATAAAAAGACTGAGAGGAAAGTACCAAGCGATAGGGTTGCTAATTGAGCGAGCCAGCTCGCGAGCATTTAGCGTTCGGCTCGACTCGACTCGACTCGAAACTCGACATTTAAATGCTCGACTCGAACTCGAATCTTACGAGCCGAGCTTGAGCAAGGTCATGTTCGACTCGACTCGACTCGGTTATAACTCGAACTCGACTCGAACTCGACTCGTAATTCGACTCGAACTCGACTCGATAAAATAATATAATAATATAGTCTTTATATTATATATATATATATGAAATATAATAACAAAGAAGCAAGATAGTTGAGATGGTAAGTATTCACCTTGATGACTTCAAGGTTGTGGGTTCAAACCACAATGGCCTCACTTTTTTAAGTGAGGTACTTTTGACTTTTAATCGAGCTGGTTTCGAGCTAACGAACGAGCTGGCGAACGAGCTCACAAAAATAAACAGTTTAAGTATATTCGAGCTCGAGTCGAGCTCGAACACATAAAAGATATTCGAGTCGAACTCGAGCATGTATGTCCAAAACTTGTTCGATCTCGAGTCGAGTTTGAACGAGTTTCGAATTATTCGAGCCGAGTTCGAACACATGTTGAGCTCGGCTCGCTCGCTCAATTAGCACCCCTACCAAACGACCAGCCAAGAGCAGTGGCATCTGACCTTTTCTTCATCTACATCAAGTGATCATCCAGGAAACAACATGCAGCTTTCATTCATGACATTACCCCGCCAGTTGCAGGGACCGGTTCATAATTCATATATGCAGTTCAATAGAATACCAAACAACCGTTGAAAGTCAACAAGGCGGACGTTTCTTTTAAGCATAAAGTTGCTCAATTACTGGTAAGGCTACAACTCCGCAAGCATCCTTAGGCCTAAACGCATACACAGATGTTGCAATTTCTTCGGATGGACGGTCTATATGCTTTGCAGAGAGTAGAGATCAAAACCATTCTTGAACAGCGAGGGCCAATTCATAATTTGCAGTTTCACAGAATCATTTCGGCTGAGTAACAATGAAGTTTATCCACACACGGTTGAATATGCTCAAAGTCTTTTTACTTCACAAGAAAATGGCTCATTATGTTCCTTCATTATTTATGCGACAAAACAACTCGTATTTGACGATTTGGAATTTCGGTGAGGGTACTCTTGTAAGTTCTTCCATTTTTTATATTCAAAATCACCTCTCATATTATGCACCAGTGTAAACGTCGGGTATTGGCATCCGAGAAAATTAAATGGTCCAGACTAATGTCCCACTACACAGGGATTATCAGAAAAAAAATGGCACCATGAGAAAAATCCTCAGCACCAAGCCCAAGTAATGTAAGAAACGACATTTCGGGGTCTTCTAACTTCGCAACTCAACATAATCATTTGCACCGAAATTCTATTGTTCCACTTTGGTAAGCCGTACCTGTTTTCATCATATTCAACTTCCCAATTACTACGATAGATGATTTAATGGGGATAAAAGTTCTTCTCATTCACATTTCACTTGAGAAAAACATAAACTCACATCATTAGTAAACATAAACTTGAACCCAAATGTATGATTGCTGGTCAGCTAGAAACTAGAAACGCAATAATAATGCTAAATGCCCCTTTAAAGAGCTAACTTCACGGCCAACTGAAAGCAAGTTATATCACAAATGTTGAACACTAGGAATAAAACCTAGAAACTAAAAAAAATCCGATTAATTAAGAAATGCCAAATATCAATCATGATAAGTCGCATGCTTCATGTGATGACAATTGCCTCCTCTCAACTCACGAAACTTGAACGAAAATTTACTCTATGAGCTACATAGAAAAGAAACAAAATAACTTACGTTCCTATTGCATTCTTACAACTCTCCAGCCATGCTCTTGATAATGTCCGAATCACCTTAAAGAAAACAATGATAATACGTACAACAATATAACATCAAGGAAAAGAATTATATTATTTCAACATCTAGCTTGGGGAAAATTTCTTACCGGGATCTATAATACTTAGACAACCAACTCTGAAATACTTTCCGCACGCAGTGCCAAGATCAGAATTGTCTAAAAAAAATGAAAAAAAATAGGTCTCAGAAGTTCTAGTTTACATCAAGGTAATATCTGAACAAACAAGGCATAAAACCTAACCATGATAACTCTTACGTCTGTGATTGTAAAATTATAATTTGTAACGTCTAGGAGGTATGAACAAATAAGAAATAAACAATTGCCCTCAAAATTGCACAACAGCTTCAGACACTATATATGCTAGAGGAAAAAGAAATCGTGTAACTCTAAAAGGAATGCAAGCTTCGGAGGAATGCAGTTCATGCAAATAACAGAAAAACAACTAAAAGTAAAAAGGAAAACTGCAACTTACTCCCGTTGAAGTGATGAACTCCAATTTTGGCCAACATAGCATAGTACTCAATCTCGGATCTCCTGAGCGGAGGGCAGTTATTGGCTATAATAACCAGCTTCCCTATAGGATTTATAAATCGTTTAGAGATTCAACAGCTTAAACATAGATCATGCTTTGTTCAGATGCACAAAAGTGATTACAAAGACAACTATAAAGTGAGCTAACTTATGTTGAGCCAGATCAATAAACCTTATCCAGAAGAAAATAAGTCAAATATGATTATTTCTCTACAAAATTGTACCAATTCTGATGCGCACACACAAAAAAAAGAAAAAAAGGAAAAAAAAGAATGAATACCTTTGGAGTTCCTAAGAGTTTTCAAAACGGTTTTGTAACCAAGAGTGTATTTGCCGCTCTTCATGACAAGGGCGAGACGGCTGTTGATGCTGTCAATGCTCTTCTTCTGTCCCAATTCCACCAAGGAAAAAAATAACGATGTCATTCATTTAGCATCTATCGCTTTCGAGAGAACAAAAAAGAGAATTGATACAAAATAGAAAGAATTGATGATGTTCTCTTCCAAATCAGCAACCAGAGAATCAAATGTGTAGAAAATAGGCAAGAAGAGAGCTTTCGAGAGAACAAAAAAATAAGAAGAAACGAATTAAAAAAGAGAGGAGAAGACGATGGGAGGTCACCGTCTTCTTGCCGGCCGCCATGGTAGCGCACGCTCTGCTTCCTCCCTCTTCTCGGCGCCGACCAACGACGAAAACCCTAAATGGCGCTCAAGGAAGGAACGAACCCTAACTCGCGGGGAGCATCAGTTTTTATTTATATATGGAGCGGCATTACTTTGAGCTTCCTTGGTGGGCTTCATGTACGCCATGGAAGGCCCACATATCTCCAAACGAGCCAATTTTGGCCCACCGGCTTAACAAAATTTTGGGCTAACTTACGAAATTGGAATTTTTTTTTCAAAAAAAAAAAAAGTTTAACAAACAAGCATGCGTACGAAACATGCAAATCATTAGAAGAGATTCTTACGGAAAATGATCATTCAGGGGGTTGATAAATTAGTTCTCACAAGTTCGTTTATTTTATTATTATTATTAAACACATTATGGTATGGGCTTGGCCAATCATAAAAAATCATTAACCTCTTCCAACGCTATGACGACGACAAATCTTACATGGAGCCATGACGAAGATAACGAAAATGGAGAATGCGGATGCTCAAAGAGTTTGAGAAAGGTAGAATTCTTTATGAACGAGCGTATTTCAACTATCAAACGAAAAATTAGCTTGCAGATCAAATCAATAGAATGTTGTTTTGAATTATCATACTAGTTTGCAGAGATGACTCACCTATTTAAACTTCCCCGCACATAATTAAGAGAACAACTTACTAATTCAACATAAACAACTCAACAACTCAATAAAGATTATTGATTCACAAACAATTCAATAAAGACACATTGATACATTCAATAACACACTTTATTTGTAACAATACCCTCCCCAATACGCTCCCCTTCAAGAGCGACCTTGACCTCAAGGTCAGAAATGACATTTAAAAAATATTTGTGTACCCACGAGCAGCATACCCAAGTAGCTGAGTAATTTACTTCTCTTCCCAGCACACCAAATACTCCATTACTCTTTTGTTCTGTTTGACTTGTATAATCGCAATTGGTAATGGATGAATAAGTCCTTCAATAGCAAGCACATTAGGTAACACTGATTCTGGCTAAATTGCATGAGACAGTTTAGGTTTCAATTGTGAAACATGAAACACATCATGGAGTTTTGATCCTGGTGGTAAATTCAACCTATCAAACACAACACCAACCTTGTAGGTAATCTGATAGGGACCATAGTATTTTGGAGATACTTAAGATGTCCTCTGACGTTTCAAGGTTGTCTGTTGATATGGTTGAAGGCGCACAAAGGCTCATTCACCCACTTGATATTCACCTCTCGTCTATGCTGCCTGAAACTTCGTTCTTGATTGTGATATCGACAAATTCTACTTCAACAGTTTAAATAGGGAGTCTGTGTTTGTAAGAATGTCGTCGACTTCACGTGATCTAGTTGTGCCCTCTACATAAGTGAGTAGAGAAGGTGGTTTGACACCATAAAGAGCTTGGAAAGGAAACATCTTAATTGCCAAATGATAACTTGTATTATAACAAAATTCTGACCAAGCCAACCACTTCATCCATTCCTTTGGTTTCTCACTTGTGAAACAACGGAGGTATTGCTTTAGTGTTCGGTTTGTAATTTTCGTTTGGCCATCAGTTTGCGGATAATGAGAAGAACTGAAATTGAATCTGATACCTTGTAAAGAAAATAGTTCCTTACAGGTAAAAGTGTGATCCCAGTTACACACTCTCGAAGTTGGCATTCCATGCAGGCGAAAAATGTGCTCGTAGAATAGCTTAGCCACACCTTCAGCAGTTTTGGTTGGCTTAAAGGTACAAAATGTGCATATTCAACGATCAATGATCACCATGCAAGGAGATCTAAAATCTTATATATATATATTACATTTCCACATAAGTTGCATTGTAGATCTTTTGTACTCCAAGGAGATTGAGCATCTTGAATAGGACTCTCAGCAATCCTGGTGACTATATTTATTTCTTCTAATGAAATAGGCTTTGGTGTTGGAAGAGTCTTCATATGAGAAGTTACTCCGTATGAATTAAGTAAATAAGCAAATTTAATTGCCTCCTCATCTGTCATTTCTGGATTATCCATTTTTACCTGAAACAACCACGCATAAACGTTTCGAGGTAGTGCTGATGGAGGCACAGGAATGGCTGAACCTGACAAGGGAGAAACTGGCTCTGGAAACAAATCAACTTTCTTAGGGATGGCAATTGAAATAGAAAACTTATCCCACCATCTTATATAAACACGATGAGCCAGTGAGGGTGTCAAAATTCCCTTATAATCAAAAGTATGGAAGTAAAAATTCTTGGACATTATCCATGGAATTCTATAATATCTAATGAAGTAGAAAAAGGGATTCATAAAGCTTTTATGAATGAGCTGGGCAAAGGTATCATATTGCATTTTATAATATTTTGGTAGAAACTCAATTTTAGGACTAAAATCTGACATCCATTGATGAAACCAGACAGGAATTTTACAAGGTTTTATATTAGGGTTATTCTCAAATTAGATTTCTTGGGCATAATATAGAAAAATGAAATATTAAACCTATCCAAAGAGTTATAGAATTTTCTAACAAATTTCCTGATAAAATATTAGATAAAAATCAATTACAAAGATTTTTAGGAAGTCTTAATTATATGGCAGACTTCTATTAGGATTTAGCTTTAGATTGTAAATTATTATTTCAAAGACTAAAGAAGAATCCTCCACCTTGGACAGAAGCTCATACTAGAGCCGTACAAAATATTAAACAAAAAATTAAATATATTCCATGTCGTCGTCTTCCCCATCCTCTTACTCTAAAAATTGTAGAAACGGATGCCTCAGACATAGGATATTGGGGAATCTTAAAACAAAATATTAATAATAAACCTTTTATTATTAGGTTCCATTCAGGTTTATGGAATGAAACACAAATTAAGTATTCTACTATTTAAAAGGAAATTCTTAGTATCGTAAATTATGTTTTAAAATTTGAAGATGACCTTCTTAATGTTAAATTTCTATTAAGAATTGATTGTACTGCTGCTAAGTTTATTCTTGAAAAAGATGTTCAGAATTTAACCTCTAAACATATTTTTGCTAGATGGCAAGCATTACTTGCAATATTTGATTTTGATATTGAATATATACCTGGCTTAGCTAATTCCTTACCTGATTTTCTTACGCGTGAATTTCTGCAGGGGGAATATGGACAAGGGTAAAGACAAAGTTCTTGATCAAACTCCTCCTCCTAATCACCCTCCTCCTTTTTACAGAAATTATCCTCGATTTCCAACAAACAGGAAAAATTCAAAATAAACTTCTTATAAGAACCTGAGTCCCTATATTCAAAAACCAAACCCTTTACATATATGCTATTTGGATTATTCTCCTGATGTTTTAGATCAAATGGATCCAAATGTTGTTGCTATGTGCCATTGTCCTAAGTATTCTAATTATCCAGTTATTTCTAGTAAAACTAGATTCTTCTATGAACTGGTTTTACAAGATATGCTATCCTGTTAGATAACCCATAAATATTATGGAGCTCAGAATAATGCTGCTCTTAATTATCTAGAGGCTTATGAGACCCAAATATCTTATAGTAAACTTGTTGTTTATAAAGTAGTACCTATTGAGGAATATGGTCATCCTAATAGTATTCGAAAATTTACTAATATAAATCCTCCTCCAGGTTTATTCCCAGAAGAATATAATTACTGAGATTATATAGATGCTTTTGATAAAGTATTATTATACAGAAATCCCCAAAGTCAACATTCTTGGTTTCTCATACTTGACCTGCCTAAACCTTGTAAATTCCTGTCTGGTTTCATCAATGGATGTCAGATTTTGGTCCTGAAATTTAGTTTCTACCAAAATATTATAAAATGCAATATGATACCTTTCCCCAGCTCATTCATAAAAGCTTTATGAATCCCTTTTTCTACTTCATTAGATATTATAGAATTCCATGGATAATGTCCTGGAATTTTTGCGTCCATACTTTTGATGATAAGGGAATTTTGATAC
>JAURVB010012562.1:0-107921 GCA_033002965.1 Piper betle | reverse complement strand
AAGCATCTTACTTGTGGAAATCCATGGAGAAAACCACTTTCCATCTACGTGAGATTTCCTCCATCGCATGGGCAGAATTCGTGGCTGCTTTCAATGGACAATATTTTCCAGAGCCTGTTGTCTAGAAGAAAGCACTGGCGTTCACCAATTTGTGTTCAGGGGAGGATTCAATCTGGGAATATGTGTATTCCCAGCACAATCTTCCAGGGTTACCTACTAAGCGGATAGTGGAGTTTGCCATTGACCTTGCACCTGGAGTGACACCAACTTCTAAAGCACTAGTCTTGACACTGCCAAATTGTAATGAAGGATTCGTAGTCTTCAGCAATGCATCTTTGTTGGGTTTAGGATGCGTCCTTATGCAAGAAGGTAAGGGGGTGGCCTATGCCTATCGTCAATTGAAGATTCATGAGTAAAATTATGCAACCCATGACTTGGAACTAGCAGCAGTAGTTTTTGCCCTAAAGATTTGGAGGCACTACTTGTATGGAGCCCAGTTGAAAGTCTTCACTGACCACCAATGTTTGAATTATATCTTCACCCAAAATGACCTTAACTTTCGATAGAGGCGGTGGATGGAATATCTAAATGACTTACGACTTCCAAATCTTATACCATCCAAGGAAAGCAAATGTGGTAGCCGGTGCATTGAGTCGGAAGGGCAAAGTGGACAAAAGTCAGCAGTTAGCTAGACTTTGGGCCATGTTAGCAGAAGTGGTAGCTATCAACCTGGTGGAGCAACTAACAGGCTTACTGGCTAATTTGGTTGTTTCCGATGATTTAGTTGATCGTGTTAAGCTAGCACAAATGGCTGATGAGGAGTTGAATAAAATGTTGGACAAGATTCTTGACATTATAGCGGATTCAAATAGTGTGATCAGATTTAGAGGAAGGTTGTGTCTACCCAAGGATAATGCACTGAGGAGGAATATTTTAGAGGTGGCTCATTGCTTAAAGTTCTCAATTGGAGTTACTAAAATGTATCAGGATTTAAAGCGAACCTACTGGTGGATTGGGATGAAGAGGGATGTTGTGGATTTTGTCTCTAAGTGTCAGACTTGCCAACAGATAAAAGCCCAACATCAACTACCTGGAGGACTATTGTAACCTGTAGAAATACCAACATGGAAATGGGAGTGTGTCACATGCGGTTTTATTTCAAAGCTACCAAGAACTCGAAAAGAAGCATGACTCCATATGGGTAGTTGTGGACCGACTAACTACGGTAGCTCACTTCATCCCCATGAAATCAATGAGAACTGTGGAATATCTGGCAGGATTATATGTTGACAATATTGTCGAATTCCATGGCATTCCAAAGAAGATAGTCTCCAACCGCGATCCTCTATTCACCTCACATTTCTGGGAAGCTTTTCAAAAAGCCATGGGAACTCAAATTAAGTTGAGTACAACATATCATCCCCAAACTGATAGTTCAAAGTGAGAGGACTATTCAAACTTTGGAAGATTTGTTAAGAGCTTGCATTCTTGACTGGGGAGGTGATTGGGAGAACAACTTAGCCTTGGCTGAATTCACCTACAATAACTCTTACTAAGCCAGTATAGGGATGACACCATTTGAAGCCTTATATGGTAGGCCCTATAGATCTCCATCGTGCTGGCTGGAGTCTATCGAAGCAGTTATAGTCGAGCCAGAGATGGTGAGGGAAACAACTGAAAAGGTGAAACTCATTCAGCAAAGACTTAAGGCAGCTCAGGATCGACAAAAGATTTATGCTGATACTCTGTGAGATCCCTCAACTTAGTCCCACATCTAATATAGATCTTTAGACCCTTCTGGGGTACCCATTTTAATGAAATGACTTAGCCCATTACGTTGCACTTTGGGCTGGGTCGTTACAAATGGTATCAGAGCCGACCTGGTTCCGTGTTAGATGGTGGGCTGGATTAGAAACTTGGCTAGGCTGCTGGTCACGGGCCAGAAAGGTGGTGGGCTGAGGCTAGCAACGGGCTAAGTATAGGCATTTCGGGGATGAAATTTCCTACGGTGGGTGGATTGTGAGATCCATCAACTTAGTCCCACATCTAATACCTACTGGGAGAAGATGGACTATAGATCTTTAACTTCCGGGGGTACCCATTTTAAAGAAATGACTTGGCCCATTACGTTGCACTTTGGGCTGGGTCATTACATACTCGAAGGAAGGACCCAGAGTTCCAAGTTGGGGAGTTTGTGTACCTAAAGACATCTCCTACCAAGGGGGTGATCAGATTTAAAATATCAGGGAAGTTGAAGCCAAGATTCATAGGACCGTTTCCAATCCTGGATCGAGTTGGAAATTGTGCATATAGATTAGCATTGCCACCAAGCCTAGCTGGAGTACACAATGTTTTCCATGTGTCAATGCTACAAAAATATGTATGGAATGAGGATCATATCATCACAAATTTTGAAGACTTAGAGCTAGAATCAAATTTAACCTATGAGGAAAAGACGATCCGCATCCTGGCAAGAAAAATAAAGACACTCAGGAACAAGGAAATTTCTTTGGTAAAAGTATTGTGGAAAAAATCAGGGGACATAAGAAGCTACATGGGAGACTGAACAAGAAATGGCAAGGAAATAGCCTAGCTTGTTTGTGGCATTGGAGTTTTATAATTGTAGCGGCATGAAATGATCCCAAAGAAATAAATAAAGTTAATCATAATTGTTTTGTTGCTTGTTATGATAATTCGGGGACAAAATATTTCCAAGTTGGGGAGATTGTAAAGACTGTGGAAAGAAAAAAAGTTAATACATTCGTCTCAGGCAAGGAAGGATCGAACGTTAGAGAATTAATATTAATTATATTATATTATCAACCCGGTTAAATGTGTTATTCTTTACCCGGTTACCCGGTTAAAGGAATAAAATACGGGTGTTGGTGTGTTTCCACAAACCCTAGCTGTCATTTCATTTTATAAAGGACGTCCTCCACCCTAGCCTTCATTCGCATTCTCTTCTCCTCTTCCTTACTGGCGTGTCTTCTTCCTTGCTTAGGTATTCTTTCTATCTCCCTCTTCTTAATTTTCATGCATACATATTTTAAGTTGATAATAAGTTGTATAATCGTGAGGATTAAAGTTTAAAATCAACAAGAAAAAAATAAACAAAAATTAATGTTTAATTTGGCTGACGACTCCCCTGTTTCGGCGATATGGGTAAGCACCGGTGAGGTTGCGCCGGGAATCGGTGGCAACGGTCATTCTGACATTGGAAGACGATCCTACTCTCTTCGTTGATCAATGTAGGGTCAATCTCAGGGGTGTGGATGACGGCATGCGGTGGTAAATGGCCAAAAGCAGAGGATGGCGGCGAAAATAGAGGCGCGGTGGTGGGTGAAGAAGTCCGGCCGTCCTGGGTGGCGACGGGTTCCAATATGGCCGGGGAAGGTAGATAGGTGGTCGAGCGTGTCGAGGTGACCACCCAATTGAGGCGGTGACGCTCGCCGGCGGTGGAATGGCTGACGCGAGCGCGCCGCTAGGCAGGCGATGCGGGCGTCGCCGCGGATGGAAAGAGGCCGGAGTTGGACGGGGTGACACTGAAACGGTACGGCAATGCTGAATGGCGATGATGGACGGCTGCCAGAGGTCGTCGTCAGCGGCGGCGGCTGGAGGGCGCCTAGAGTCGGGAACAGAGCATGCTAGGGAAGAAGAAGTAGAAGAAAATTACCTTGGGTGGCAAACTTGTAAATAAAGCTTGACTCGACACAGCTCGAGTTAAATAATAATACCAACTCTTAAGTAACACCTAACTCGATACCGACTCGAGTTAAAAATAATTCAAACTCGTAATAAATCTTTAAAATTAATTATTTTAATGGGTCATGGGTAAAGTTACTAAACTAACTAATTATTGTATAAAATTGCCACGAGTAATAAAAATACGGTAATGATAAACTGTCGATAATTAATTGGCGTAATTCAAATGATTGAATTAAATCGTAAGGTTATAAGTAATTAATAAAATAAAGATTTTACCTTACCATATTAAATTTAATATTATGTAAACAAAGTTATTATTTTAGTAACTAGTCAGTAATGTAGAAAATAGGTTATTAAACTATAGTCGGGTAGAAATAACTAGTGTCGAACCTAAAGAGAATAATGAAAATAAATAAAGTTTGAAACTTTATTGAGTTGAATAATTTAAAATAATTGTATTAATAATATTTTTTGAATAATACAAATTATTTTAAATAATTTAATAGGTCAACTAACTTAATTAAATTGCTATAAATAATAATAGCGATTAAAAAATTATAATCGTGAACTAAATGATCAAGATCGGGGTTAAGTAATTATCGTCGCAAAGGAAAATTAAATATTTGTTTATTAGTAATAATTATTTTATCAATTGTTAGGTATTATTTATGATTTAGATAATTATTTTAAAATGTAAAGTAGGACTTAAATGATTAAATCACCTGAATAATTTAATATTTCATATTGTAGAATTTTAGATACTGATATATATATCAGTCATTTAGTTGCGTGCAATTCTACTCGAATAAAATTATACTTATGTATAATTTTATATTCTCGTTCAGATTAGGTTCATTGGTCGCAACTACGAGTTCAAAATATCTAGGTCCGTATAATCATTTGAAATGTTGTACTTTCCCTTGTTAGCAGCCCTAGTCGGCCTGAGCCCAGATTTCGACCACCATGCGCTGTAACGCAATTCGGGGTCAAGGAATTAACTCAGTCCGACACGGGGCCGTAGCTTTAAAATTACTATGTCTGTTACTACATGTGTACTTATAATTAATTGAAATGTTGTATTGTCCGTATAATTATTTGAAATGCTGTATTTTCCCAAATTGGTATAGTTATATGAAATTGTGTATTGTTTTTAAACTGGTAGCCTTTGTTGGCACTAACCTCAAAATAAATTGGGGGACCACCTAATCTCAGAATGAGCTGGGAGACAATTTTCTAATCTCAGAATGAACTGGGGGACCATGACTAACCTCAAAATGAATTGGGGGACCACCTAATCTCAGAATGAGCTGGGGGACAAATTCTAATCTTAGAATGAACTGGGAGACCATGACTAACCTCAAAATGAATTGGGGGACCACCTAATCTCAGAATGAGCTAGGAGACAATGTTCTAATCTTAGAATGAGCTGGGAGACCATGACTAACCTCAAAATGAATTGGGGAACCATGACTAATCTCAAAATGAATTGGGAGACCACCTAATCTCAGAATGAGCTGGGAGATGATTTCTAATCTCAGAATGAACTGGAAGACCATGACTAATCTCAAAATGAATTGGGAGACCACCTAATCTCAGAATGAGCTGGGAGACATTTTCTAATATCAAAATGAGCTGGGAGTCGACTTTTACTAATCTCAGAATGATCTGAGAGACAAGTTACTAATCTCAGAATGACCTGAGGGATAATTACTCTGTACTTGTGTAATAATAATAATAATAACGAGTGAAATGATAATAGGGATTATATTGACTTGTTTCATTTAATTATGCAGCTTAGTGGTTTTATCACTAACGCGGAATTGCCTCTGCAGGTGAGCAGCTTTGGGACTAAAGAATAGCAGTGTGGTTGGTGGTTATTTTACCAACCCAGGTATGGTGAATCGATAATAAAGTTGGACTTCCTTATTATTCTCTTGTGTTATAAATGTGGCTATGGGAAACGGTCTGAGACTGTGGGATGGTTATTTTAAATTTTAGAGAACATGATTTATTGTTATGCTTTATATTATATGTTGCAGGACTATGTGCTGTATTTAAATTCATGTTCTGGAAGGTTACATTTACATTAACTATATTTTTAAGTAACACTCGGTCCGGTTTGGGCAGGTTGTTACAAGTATACTCTTACAACAGACCTGATGTCAGACTATGTGAGGATGAAACACCTTCCAATTAGAGCCCTAGAGCAGTATGACTAATTTTCTAGGAGATATCCAGTCTCTTTCCATGTGACCAGATATGTGAGACAGAGCCAAGCTTTCAATTGAGTATTTTCAAATTCACCTTTCCAGATATACTAGTCCTACCATGAGTTTACTTGATGGTTGAGATGAGTAGACATTGACTAGTGCAGGTGCCATAGACCAGATGCAAACTCCACAATTCTATGCAAAGTATGTGTTCATACTCCTTAAGACACACTGTACATGTTCAGGTGTTCTTGCCTTCATTCAATCAAAAAGAGTTTTCACAAACCCTAGCCTTCATGACATTATATAAAGAGAAGGGGAGGGCGTCATCCACATAATTTCTCTTCAGACAGACGCCGGCTTCATCCTTCGCTCAGGTAATTCTTCTTCCTTTCCTTTCTTTTTCTTTTGTTGCATGCATACACATGTTGCATAAATCATAAACATGATAAACATAAGAATTAAATGAGAAATCAACAAGGGAAGAAGAAAACCAGGAGGACGTCCTGCTGTTTTCCAGCAGCAACCACGCCATGTTTCATTCCATGGTGCGGGGTTGACATGCTGGAGGTGGGAATTGCTCCCGACGGGATGCTGGCCGGATGGAGTCACCTTCGAGGGCCAAAACAGACCGTCGAGGAGGCACGCAGGTCTGAAATCCGAGGGGAGAACAGGTCGGTGTTGGTGTGGTGGTGTAGCCATGCTGGTCCGGGGCGCCGCCTTGGTGGTGCTAGAGGGTCGTCGTCATGGTGGTGCAAGGGGAGCCGCCATGGGTCTGGTCGGGTGCTGTTTATGTGGCCGACTAGGGTAGTCGCCATGGGTCATGGGCTGATTATGTGACCGACATGGAGTCACCATGGTTAGGTAGGGGTTGCTGATTGGGTGGCCGGAATGGGGTCGCCAAGGACTGGTTGAGGGTTGCCATGTGGTGCCCAAGTTGGAGATGCCATAGCAGCGAATGGAGGCCGCCACGTTACTGGTTGGTCACCATGCATGGGGAAAATACCGGCTTTCGGGGGTTGACTACAATAAAGCTGGGAGCTTTAGGGTCGTTAAATGAATTGTTAAAGTAGAATGGCAACCAAGTAAATACGGGAGAACTCGATGCGGTCGAGTTAGAATATAAGGTAAATACAAAAGAATTAAGTATTGGACATGTTAATAATTAAATTATCAACTAGTTAATGGGGATTTGGATGGGGATAATTAATAATTAATTATCATCAGAATTGCTGAAAATTTAATAAGTAATGAAGACTAACATGAACTAATTACATCATTTAAAAGTTGATAGTATATTAGTCATGTAGTTGCATGTAGGTTCATGAAAATAAAATTATACTAATGTATAATTTAATGCCCTAATTCAGATTAGGGTTAGCGGATCACAGTTAGATGAAATCACAAGTCAGGTACGCATAATAGGTAGAACATCGTACTTTCCTTGTTGGTAGCCTAGGTCGGCCTGAGCCCAGATTCGACCACCATGCACCAAGTGGTGCAACCGTGGTCAAAGAATTGACTCAGTCCGACACGGGATCGTATTATGTGCGTAAATTGTGTAATGCATCGACATTGTTTTGGAGTAGTGATAGCCACCCCATAAAAGGCTACGGCCGGGGTGAGCGAGGCACAGCGATTCCTCTATCGCACTGGAGTGCAGTGATAGTCCCCACATAAAAAGGCTACGGCCGGGGTGTGCAAGGCACTGGCACTGGAGTGCAGTGATAGCCTCCTCATAAAAAGGCTATGGCCAGGGTGTGTGAGGCACTGGCACTAGAATTGGTAGTGAGAGCTTCCCCACAAACGGGGCGTAACATTCACCTGAGTGCAGTGATAGCTTCCCGATAAAAAGGCTACAGCCAGGGTGTGCAAGGCATTGGCTCTGGAGTGCAGTGATAGCCTCCCCATAAAAAGGCTATGGCCGGGGTGTGTGAGGCACTGGCTGTAGAATTGGCAGTGAGAGCTTCCCCACAAATGGGATGTAGCAATCACCTGAGTGCAGTGATAGCTTGTAACGACCCAGTCCAAAGTGCAACGTAATGGGCTAAGTCATTTCTTTAAAATGGGTACCCCAGAATTTAAAGATCTATAGTCCATTCCCACTTATAAACAGGATCTTCTCCCAGTAGGTATTAGATGTGGGACTAAGTTGAGGGATTTCACAATCCACCCACCTTAAGGAATTTCGTCCCCGAAATGCCTATTCTTGGCCCGTTGCTAGCCCCAGCCCACGACCTTTCTGGCCCGTGACCGGCAGCCTAGCCAACGTTTCTAATCCAGCCCACCATCTAACACGGAACCAGGTCGGCTCTGATACAACCTGTAACGACCCAGCCCAAAGTGCAACGTAATGGGCTAAGTCATTTCTTCAAAATGGGTACCCCGGAAGTTAAAGATCTATAGTCCATTCCCACTTATAAACAGGATCTTCTCCCAGTAGGTATTAGATATGGGACTAAGTTGAGGGATATCACATAGCTTCCCCATAAAAAGACTACGGCCTGGGTTGTGCAAGGCACTAGCACTGGAGTGCAGTGATAGCCTCCCCATAAAAAGGTTACAGCCAGGGTGTGTGAGGCACTGGCACTAGAATTGGCAGTGAGAGCTTCCCCACATACAGGGCATAGCAATCACCTGAGTGCAGTGATAGCTTCCCTACAAAAAGGCTACGGCTGAGGTGTGTGAGGCACTGACACTGGAGATGGTAGTGGTAGCCTCCCCACAAATGGTCTACGACCAGGGTGTGTGGATCACAGTGGATACCTCCTCCGCGTTGTTTTGGAGTATAGCGGAATCGCTCGACCGCATATTAAAATGAACATAGGGAAATAGTGGAATGTACTTGACTTGTTTTATCTATTATACTACTTAGTGTTGTAATCACTAACGCAGAATTGCCTCTACAGGTGTTCAGATACGAAATTAGGTGATTGACAACTAGAGCATGGAGCAAACTAAATATGGGGACTCCCTTTTCTATTTATTTGAGAAATTAGTGTGGCTACTGGGAAACGGTCCAAGACTGTGGGATCTTTATATATGTTTTATTTAGAAGTGCTAGACATATTTGCTAAATTGTGAGTAACACCTAGCCAGCTAGGCCCACAATGTTGTGAAAATTGGCGGGTCGTTACAAGTGGTATCAGAGCCTGGTTTCCCAAAAGCTCACATCCTGTGACTCAAGTACCTTGTTGAAAAGTCCAATACTTATCTTTTCCATTGGGGTATGTCATTAGGGAATTAGTGGACTCACTAACAAACCTAAGTAATCAAAAAAAAATTTAATGAACCATAATGGAATAAATTTTAGATGGCAGGCACTCGAAGGAAGTCGAGCCAAGCTGCGCAGTCGGACACGAACATGGAGAGTGTGTTAGGCCAAGTTTTGACGGCCATACAGGGACTAGCGCAGGGTTCAGATAATACCAGTTCTATGGTTCAGAACATAGCGCAGCGATTACCGGGATTGGTAACAGGGAATGGAGCTCCAAATTCGGCTGCGGGTCCTATTAGCGTCCCAAATGGGGATCAGGGGAGCGCCCAAGAGCGGGTAAGGATAGCTGACCTGGGAGAGCGAGGGGAACTTCCAATCCCAGTGCCACCGGTAGTCCGACAAGTGGTACTATCAGTTGGGGATGACAGTGATCGATACACTGTAGAAAAATTCCGGATGAACCGAGCTGAGGTATTCATTGGGGTACTGATCCAATGAAGGCAGAGAGCTGGATGGACTTTGCTGAGAAAGCATTTAGAGCTCTCTCTGTGCCTCATTGCCATCAAGTGAGGTTGGTGACACGCATGCTTCAGGAGGAAGCATCTTATTGGTGGAAGTCCATGGAGAAGACTACGTTCAATCAACGAGAGATTTCGTCCATTCCTTGGGCGGAATTTGTAACAGCTTTCAATGGCCAATATTTTCCTGAGCCTGTTGTCCAGAACAAAGCACTGGAATTTGCCACTCTAACTCAGAGGGATGATTCAGTCTGAGAGTATGCAAAAAATTTCTTCCAATTGGAGAGATTTGCACCTGGGAGTCTGGCAACTGCCCGGGCCAGAGCGACAAATTTTTCTGGGGGTTGAAGCCAGAATTGAGGAGTAGGGTTGCAACGGCTCCAAGAGGCACTATAACCGAAGTGATTAAGGCAGCCACTACTCATGAGTTGGTGTACGACTATGTCCGTGCACAGAAACAGGGGAAGGCTACTATGCAACATAAGAATGCCAACCAGGGTAGTAGCAAAAACCGGTCTGCAGAACACCAACAGTAGAACTATCAACGGAATGTCGTTGGGAACTACAAAAGGAAGTTTCAGGAGATTCCGTATCGACTATGTAAAAATTGCAACAAGATGCATTCAGGGCCACGCAGTGAGCCCTGTCGGTGCTACAACTACGGAAGGACGGGACACCTGCAAAAAGAGTGTCGTCAGCCCTAGAAGCAACAACAGGGGTGTACACATCCGTTCCTATCATCCCGATTAGTTAAGAGTTTACGACTCCAAACGTCGACATTACCCAAGACTTATAGGGTCACTACTGCAATGGGAGACGGGGAAGTCACAACGTTAGGAGTGACTAACCTATCCTTGGATATACAAGGGAAATCCTATGTATGGAATTTCATTCTCTATGGGATAATAGGCTTTGATGTACTGTTGGGAATGGACTGGTTGTCTGCACACCATGCTTTTCTCGACTGTAAAGGGAGGAGAGTGTTGACGAAACCTTGTAATTGTGAGATGGGGGTCATTTTACAAGGGTCATGGAATGATCCATCCTCTTGTATTGTGTCGGTTAGTGAGGCAACTGAGTGGTTTGGTGAGGTTTGTAAAGCCTTGTCGGCAAATCTAGAGGAGTCTGAGTCCAAACCCAAAGACTTGTCCATGATTCCGGTGGTAGCAGAATTTCCGGACGTATTTCCAGGAGAACTTCCAGGGTTACCTCCTAAGCGGGCGGTGGAGTTTGTCATTGACCTAGCACCTAGAGTATCACCAATTTCTAAAGCACCATACTGCATGGCTCCAGTGGAACTAAAGGAGTTAAAGAGTAGATTAGAAGAGTCGTTGCAGGCAGGCTTCATTCGACCAAGTACTTCACCCTGGGGAGCCCCTGTTCTTTTCGTAAAGAAGAAGGATGGTTCACTTCGATTGTGTATTGACTATCGCCAGCTCAATCAAGTGACAGTCAAGAATCGGTGCCCCTTACCGAGGATTGATGATTTATTTGATCAGTTGAAAATAGTCGGAATATTCTCAAAAATAGACTTGTGGTCCGGATATCATCAACTGCGGGTGAAGGAATTCGACATACAGAAAATGGCTTTCCGAACTCGATATGGGCATTATGAGTTTCTAGTTATGCCTTTTGGTCTGACAAATGCACCAACGGCCTTTATGTCACTTATGAACACGGTGTTCCACGAATACTTGGATAAGTTTATTATTGTGTTTGTGGAAGACATTCTGGTCTATTCAAATAATGAGGAGGACCATGGGAAACACTTGTCCATTGCTCTTCAAGTTTTGAGGGAGAATCAATTGTTCGCCAAGTTATCAAAGTGTGACTTTTGGCTGGAGGAGGTGAAATTCCTCGGACATGTTGTCTCAAAGGCGGGAGTCGCAGTGGATCCATCAAAGGTGAGAACAGTTACTGATTGGCCACAACCCAAGTCAGTCATAGATATCTGAAGTTTCCTTGGACTAGCAGGTTACTATGGGTGGTTGTGGACCGTTTGACTAAGGCATCTCACTTTATCCCCACAAAATCAACAAGGACGGCGGAATACTTAGCAGAACTGTACATAAATAACATTGTCAGGCTACATGGAATTCCAAAGGAGATAGTCTCTGACAGAGATCCCCTATTCACGTCACATTTTTGGGAAGTTTTTCAAAAAGCTATGGGGACCCAAATCAAGTTAAGTACAGCATATCACCCCCAAACTGATGGTCAGAGTGAGAGGACCAATCAAACCTTGGAGGATTTGTTGAGAGCTTGCATCCTCGACTGGGGAGGAGATTGGGAGAAACACTTAGCTTTGGCTGAGTTCACCTATAATAACTCTTACCAAGCCAGTATAAGAATGACACCGTTTGAAGCTTTATACGGTAGGCCTTGTCGATCTCCATCATGCTGGTTGGAGTCTACAGAGGTGGTTATGGTCGGGCCAGAGATGGTGAGAGAAGCAGCTGAAAAAGTGCAACTCATCCAGCAAAGGCTTAAGGTAGCTCAAGATCGGCAGAAAAGTTATGCTGACACTCGAAGGAAGGACTTAGAATTCCAAGTTGGGGAGTTCGTCTACCTTAAGACCTCACCTAAAAAGGGAGTGATCAGATTTAGAACATCAGGGAAGTTGAAGCCAAGATTCATAGGACCATTTCCAATTCTGGATCGAATCAGAAGTTGTGCATATAGATTAGCATTACCACCAAGCCTTGATGGTGTACACAATGTCTTTCATGTGTCAATGCTAAAGAAATATGTACGAGATGAGAATCACATTATCACAAATTTTGCAGATTTAGAGCTACAATCAGATTTAACCTACGAGGAAAAACCGATTCGCATCTTAGCGAGGGAAACAAAGACACTCCGTAACAAGGAGATCCCTTTGGTAAAGGTATTATGGAGAAATCAGGGATCAGAAGAAGCTACATGGGAGACTGAACAAGAAATGGCCAGAAAATATCCTAGCCTGTTTGTAGCATAAAATCCGTGTAATTGTTGTAACATGAACTTATACCGGAGATGTACTTAATCATGAATATCCTATTAATGCTATGATATTTCGGGGACGAAATAATTCTAAGTTGGGGAGATTGTAAAGACCCGGAAAATAATAATAATAATAATAATAATAATAAATACGTTCGTCGCGGTGGGATCGAATGTTGGAAAATTTATTTTTTCCATACAAATTATTTACCGTCAACCGGTTAACTGTGAATTACCCGGTTAAGTGAAAAGTATTTTAACCGATTAATTATTGTTTAATCGGTCAAGCGGAATCAAACCGTTTAAACAATAAAGTGAATCATATCGATTACCCGGTTACTCGATTAAGTGAAATACGGGCGAAGTAAGTTTTCACAAACCCTAGCCTTCATGACATTATATAAAGAGAAGGGGAGGGTGTCATCCACATAATTTCTCTTCAGACAGACGCCGGCTTCCTCCTTCGCTCGGGTAATTCTTCTTCCTTTCCTTTCTTTTTCTTTTGTTGCATGCATACACATGTTGCATAAATCATAAACATGATAAACATAAGAATTAAATGAGAAATCAACAAGGGAAGAAGAAAACCAGGAGGACGTCCTGCTGTTTTCCAGCAGCAACCACGCCATGTTTCCTTCCATGGTGCGGGGTTGACGTGCTGGAGGTGGGAATTGCTCCCGACGGTGATGCTGGCCGGATGGAGTCACCTTGGAGGGCCAAAACAGACCGTCGAGGAGGCACGCAGGTCTGAAATCCGAGGGGAGAACAGGTCGGTGTCGGTGTGGTGGTGCAGCCATGCTGGTCGGGGGCCGCCGTGGTGGTGCTAGAGGGTCGTCGTCATGGTGGTGCTAGAGGGTCGTCGTCATGGTGGTGCAAGGGGAGCCGCCATGGGTCTGGTCGGGTGCTGTTTATGTGGCCGACTAGGGTAGTCGCCATGGGTCATGGGCTGATTATGTGACCGACATGGAGTCACCATGGTCAGGTCGGGGTTGCTGATTGGGTGGCCGGAATGGGGTCGCCAAGGACTGGTTGAGGGTTGCCATGTGGTGGCCAAGTTGGAGACGCCATAGCAGCGAATGGAGGCCGCCACGTTACTGGTTGGTCGCCATGCATGGTGAAAATACCGGCTTTCGCTGGTTGACTACAATAAAGCTGGGAGCTTTAGGGTCGTTAAATGAATTGTTAAAGTAGAATGACAACCAGGTAAATATGGGAGAACTCGATGCGGTCGAGTTAGAATATAAGGTAAATACAAAAGAATTAAGTATGGGACATGTTAATAATTAAATTATCAACTAGTTAATGGGGATTTGGATGGGGATAATTAATAATTAATTATCATCAGAATTGCTGAAAATTTAATAAGTAATGAAGACTAACATGAACTAATTACATCATTTAAAAGTTGATAGTATATTAGTCATGTAGTTGCATGTAGGTTCATGCAAATAAAATTATACTAATGTATAATTTTATGCCCTCATTCAGATTAGGGTTAGCGGATCACAGTCACGACGAAATCACAAGTCAGGTACGTATAATAGGTAGAACATCGTACTTTCCTTGTTGGTAGCCTAGGTCGGCCTGAGCCCAGATTCGACCACCATGCACCGAGTGCAACCGGGGTCAAAGAATTGACTCAGTCCGACACGGGGTCGTATTATGTGTGTAAATTGTGTAATGCATCGACATTGTTTTGGAGTAGTGATAGCCGCCCCATAAAAAGGCTACGGCCGGGGTGAGCGAGGCACATCGATTCCTCCATCGCACTGGAGTGCAGTGATAGCCTCCCCATAAAAGCTAAGGCTGGGGTGTGCAAGGCACTGGCACTGGAGTGCAGTGATAGCCTCCCCATAAAAAGGCTACGGCCGGGGTGTGTGAGGCACTGGCACTAGAATTGGTAGTGAGAGCTTCCCCACAAACGGGGCGTAGCAATCACCTGAGTGCAGTGATAGCTTCCCCATAAAAAGGCTACGGCCGGGGTGTGCAAGGCACTGGCACTGGAGTGCAGTGATAGCCTCCCCATAAAAAGGCTACGGCCGGGGTGTGTGAGGCACTGGCACTAGAATTGGCAGTGAGAGCTTCCCCACAAACGGGGCGTAGCAATCACCTGAGTGCAGTGATAGCTTCCCCACAAAAAGGCTACGGCCGGGGTGTGCGAGGCACTGGCACTGGAGATGGTAGTGGTAGCCTCCCCACAAAAGGGCTACGGCCGGGGTGTGCGGATCACAGCGGATACCTCCTCCGCATTGTTTTGGAGTATAGCGGAATCGCTCCACCGCATATTAAAATGAACATAGGGAAATAGTGGAATGTACTTGACTTGTTTTATCTATTATACTACTTAGTGTTGTAATCACTAACGCGGAATTGCCTCCGCAGGTGTGCAGATACGAAATTAGGTGATTGACAACCAGAGCATGGAGCAAAATAAATATGGGGACTCCCTTTTTATTTATTTGAGAAATAAGTGTGGCTACTGGGAAACGGTCCAAGACTGTGGGATCTTTATATATGTTTTTGTTAGAAATGCTAGACATATTTGCTAAATTGTGAGTAACACCTAGCCAGCTAGGCCCACAATGTTGTGAAAAATGGCGGGTGGTTACAAAGAGTCTCTTCAATAGAAATTAGTGATTGTATAGATAGTTACGAGAGTCATAGCATGCAGTAGAGTCATAGCAGTGGTTCTTGTTCCATTATAGAACAAAGTGAGATAATTGATTTTGGACCAAGTTAGCTAGGACCCCGTTCCTCTTACAGGGATACCTAAGAGATTGACCTAGATTGGCGACAGTGAAACTATACAGTCCATTAGCATATACCCTTCGTTTAGTGAAACTATGCTAGCAAGACTCGTAAGACACCCTAGTATTGCCGCAGGACCTGGTCCAAAGTGCCCTGAAGGTACATGTAGTTGACCTATCACATTGATGAGGATCAGGGAGACATGGGTAGATGATAGGCCACATACCTCGCACTAAGATAGTTTTTCCTTATGTAGTTAAGACTAGTACCTTGTAGCATTGTAGAGTACTTGCTTTACCACCATAGACCCTTACGGATGAACCTAGTTTTTTCCCACCAAGGTCATTGCATTTCAGTCTCCACAGTTTGCAGTGACCCTTGGAGTTAGTCTAGCGAGATGACTCGAGCATACATGGTCAATCCAGGGAGATGATTTGAGCATGCATGGTTAGTCCAGCGAGACGATTTAAGCATGTATGGTAAGTACAAACATATGATTCTAGCATATATGGCATGTTTTATCAGTTGATTCAAGCACGTGGAATCTATCTTGCCATATTAGTAAGGAGCTAGTGAGCTTTGTCAGCATTTAGAGATCTAGCTTCATGTTGGTACATTAGGACCGTGTGCAGCCAGCTTTCGAAGGGGAGCTACCAGTTTGTCAGCAGGATAGCATCTTCAGTTAAGTCCTTCAATTGCAGTTGTTGTAATAAATTCAAAAGATGGAATTTTTATAAGGAGAGGTTGTAAAACCCCAGTTTTGGCTTAGGGTTTTACCTGATTTTAGTTTTGTCTAGTTTGGGCAATCTAGAGTCAATTCGAGCGAGCTCGAGCCAGACTAGCTTTTAGATTGTAAGTATAGGCCCAGATGGTTGTATGAGCATGTTATAGTGGCCGAGTATGCTCTACATGCAAATGATAAGATCATGAGTTATCAGTGTATACTAACGTATACATATTTGCTTGTATATGTTAGATAGGATTTTAGGCTTAGATCTAGGCCATTGCAGCCTTTACTATCTGTTTGGGATTTTCAAGGTATCTCATTGCATGCATCACAAGGATTTTGGACCATCGGATTGTGCCTTGTGGGCCCAGCTCGATTGCGTTTACGATTTTGTGGCCCATTTACCCTTCTTGCCTTGATTCCCACGTATAGAGTCAATTTCAAGACTAGAGTCAGTTTCGAGTTCAGACAATGTCGATCTGAGCTTTTTGTCCATTTCTATATTACTTATACCCATAGGTGGGTCCCACTAGACCATGAGTTGTTTGACATTCAGATCGTGCCATGTGGCAAGATCTAAGCTATCTACCAGCATGCATCATATAGAGATGTTGGTATTTTACTCAGTAGTGGGTTCTGATTTAGGTTTCGGAATCTGAGCTAGACATAGACGTGCAGATATGCTTGGAGCTTGGACCACATGTCTGCAAGACTCTCCCTCTCGACTTGACTCCTTTCGTGTCGAGTTTGAATGTGTTTTATACGTAGGATGGCATCGGTGGTGTTTTATTGCATCCCTTCGATGTCGGGTCATTTAGCTGTGTTTTCTATGCATGTTTAATAAAACTACAAGGATGAGATCCCTTGTTGGTTTTTTAACTAAAGCTTTAGAAATATATGATACAAACCTCTTCCCTAAGCCTATTATATAAGTTCACATATTTTTACGGATTTCATGAATAAGAGAGTGAGTAGTATAGAGATATGTATAAATTGAACTAGTACTCCAAACCTAGAGGTAGTGCGGTGTATGAGGATACTACGTAATATAGCACATTTTTGGAATTTGTGGCACTAACTTAACTGTTCCTTTTGCCACTTGTGTACCGTGGCGAGTGATATGGAAGATGTGAGGGCTTAAGTAATGTATGTATGAATACGATTATGAGCCATGCATGAGAGCCAGCACTTGTTTAAGTATGTTTCCTTACTGCCCAGTGTGGGGCAATATTGAAGTTTCATAAGTTTTCATGGGTAATGGGATACCCATTTGCTAATTTGTATTAGTTATTTTTCGGATCAGTAACATTCATTATTGACGTTTTCATATAATATATGTAGGTCTTGCAATCTTGAGTCGACTTTGGTGGAATGATAGATAAACGCTACACACACTTATGCTCGCGCAGTTATTTACTTCCTTATTTTTATTTATGTTCGATGTGTTTTGACATGCATTTAATGGTGTCTTCCATTCTCACAACACAAAGAAGGTGGTCTCGATCTATTTCGTCAATTGAGTCGTACTGACTGATAACTTTAAATATGACTCAATTCGTATGTAATATTACTGATTCAGTTCTTAGGTGAATCGAAATTGGGGTTTTACAATGTCACTATAATAAAAATCTAAATTTGTGGAGTTATTTTGCAAATTAAAATATGAATGATTAATTATCGTGAAATAATAAGTATGATTTATTTAATCACTTGTAAAGAACAAATAAGGTTGTTGCTTTAATTAATTAAGTAAATAACGTATTAGATTTTTCTAAGTTCTAACTAATAATATTATAGGCTAGTGAATCTACTTCTTATAATGATTGTCGATTAATAAAAATATTTATTAAGTATTATTGTTGTAAAGACCCGGAAAAAAAAATTTCATTAGCTGGTTAAGTATGAATTACCCGGTTAAATTGAAAAGTAATTTCTAATCGGACGATTCTAGTTGAATCAGTCGAGTCGAACACATTAATTATCCATTTAACCATTTAAGTGAACCATACCATTTAAGAGGTTGAGTGAAAAGGTTAAGTGAACCGTGTTAATTACCCAATTACCCGGTTAAAGGAATTATGGTGAAAGGGTGCTTCCACAAACCCTAGCCGTCATTTATTCTTTATAAAAGGAGAAGGGGTCGTTGAACCTAGGAAATACCAATGGATGATGGGGTGTGAGAATTTAATGAAGGGGTCGTTGAACCTAGGAAATACCAATGGATGATGGGGTATGAGAATTTAATGGAGGGAATGGTTGAAGTGTATATATATGCAGGAGGAGGGAGTATTTCATCCCTCATCTCCGTCCCAGGCGACCTCCCCATTACTGTGTGAGTATTTCATCCCTCATCTCCGTCCCAGGCAACCTCCCCATTACTGTATTAGGGTTCACGGGTCACAGTCAGACGTAATCACAAATCAGGTACGTATAATAGGTAGAACATCGTATTTTCCTTATTGGTAGCCTAGGTCGGCCTAGAGCCCAGATTCGACTACCATGCACCGAGTGCAACCGGGGTCAATGAATTGACTCAGTCCGACACTGGGTCGTGTTATGTGCGTGAATTTTGTAATGCATCGACATTGTTTTGGAGTAGTGATAGCCGCCCCATAAAAAGGCTACGGCCGGGGTGAGTGAGGCACAGCGATTCCTCCATCGCACTGGACTGCAGTGATACCCTCCCATAAAAAGGCTACGGCCGGGGTGTGTGAGGCACTGGCACTGGAGTGCAGTGATAGCCGCCCCATAAAAAGGCTACGGCCGGGGTGTGTGAGGCACTGGCACTAGAATTGGTAGTGAGAGCTTCCCCACAAACGGGGCATAGCAATCACCTGAGTGCAGTGATAGCCGCCCCACAAAAAGGCTACGGCCGGGGTGTGCAAGGCATTGGCACTGGAGTGCAGTGATAGCCTCCCCATAAAAAGGCTACGGCCGGGGTGTGCGAGGCACTGGCACTAGAATTGGTAGTGAGAGCTTCCCCACAAACGGGGCATAGCAATCACCCGAGTGCAGTGATAGCTACCCCACAAAAAGGCTACGGCCGGGGTGTGCGAGGCACTGGCACTGGAGACGGTAGTGGTAGCCTCCCCACAAAAAAGGCTACGGCCGGGGTGTGCGGATCACAGCGGATACCTCCTCCGCATTGTTTTGGAGTATAGCGGAATCGCTCCACCGCATATTAAAATAAACATAAGGAAATAGTGGAATGTACTTGTTTTGTTTTATCTATTATACTACTTAGTGTTGTAATCACTAACGCGGAATTGCCTCCGCAGGTATGCAGATACGAGATTAGGTGATTGACATCCAGAGTATGGAGCAAAATAAATATGAGGACTCCTTTTTTTATTTAATTGAGAAATAAGTGTGGCTGCTGGGAAACGGTCCAAGACTGTGGGATCTTTATATATGTTATTATTTATAAAAAATGTTTGACATAATTACTTTACTTTTGAGTAACACCTAGCCAGTTAGGCCCACAATATCGTGAAAAATGGCGGGTCGTTACAGGTGGTATCAGAGCAAGGTTTCCCAAAAGCTCACATCTTATGACTCAAGTACCTTGTTGAAGAGTCTAATATTTTATTTTTCTCCAATAGGGTATGTCATTAGGGAATTAGTGGACCTCCCTAATAAACCTAAGTAATCATTGAAAAAAAATTAATGAACCATAACGGAATAAATTTTAGATGGCAGGCACCCGAAGGAAGTCGAGCCAAGCTGCGCAGTCGGACACAAACCTTGAGAGTGTGTTAGGCCAAATTTTGACGGCCATACAGGGACTAGCGCAGGCTTCAGAAAATACCAGTTCTGTGGTTCAGAACATGGTGCAGAGGTTACCGGGATTGGTAATGGGGAATGGAGCTCCAAATTCGGCTGCGGGTCCTAGTAACGTCCCAAATGGGGATCAGGGGAGCGCCCAAGAGCGGGTAGGAATAGCTGACCCGGGCGAGCGAGGAGAACTTCCAAACCCGGTGCCACCGGTAGTCCGACAAGTGGTACTGCCAGATGGGGATGACAGTGATCGATACACTGTAGAGAAATTCCGGAAGAACGGAGCTGAGGTATTCATTGGAGGGACTGATCCAATGAAGGCGGAGAGCTGGTTGGACATTACTGAAAAAGCATTTAGAGCTCTCTCTGTGCCTCATCGCCATCAAGTGAGGTTGGCGACATGCATGCTTCAGGAGGAAGCATCCTATTGGTGGAAGTCCATGGAGAAGACTGTGTTCCATCAACGGGAGATTTCGTCCATTCCTTGGGCGGAATTTGTAACAGCTTTCAATGGACAATATTTTCCTGAGTCTGTTGTCCAGAAGAAAGCACTGGAATTTGCCACTCTAACTCAGAAGGATGATTCAGTCCGAGAGTATGCCAAAAATTTCTTGCAATTGGAGAGATTTGCATCTGGGAGTCTGGCAACTGCCCGGGCCAGAGCAGACAAATTTTTCTGGGGGTTAAAGCCAGAATTGAGGAGTAGGGTAGCTACGGCGCCAAGAGGCACTATAACCGAAGTGATTGAAGCAGCCACTACTCATGAGTTGGTGTACGACTATGTCCGTGCACAGAAACAGGGGAAGGCTACTATGCAACATAAGAATGCCAACCAGGGTAGTAGCAAAAACAGGTCTGAAGAACACCAGCAGCAGAACTATCAACGGAATGTCGATGGGAACCGCAAAAGGAAGTTTCAGGAGATTCCGTATCGACTATGTAAAAATTGCAACAAGATGCATTCAGGGTTATGCAGGGAGCCCCGTCGGTGCTACAATTGCAGAAGGACGGGACACTTGCAAAACGAGTGTCGTCAGCCCCTGAAGCAACAACAGGAGCAACCTGAAAAGGAGAAGACACCAGCTCCTAATCGCTACCCAGCACCTGCAAAACCAGTGGACAAAGGGAAGGCGAAACTTTTTGCAGTCGAAGTCGAGGACGCTGAGAACGAGGACCACACAGTTCGAGGTAAAATTCTGATTCAAAGTGTTAGTGTGGATGTTTTATTTGACTCGGGGTGTACGCATTCGTTCCTATCATCCCGATTAGTTAAGAGTTTAGGACTCCAAACGTCTACATTACCTAAGACTTATAGGGTCACCACCGCAACGGGAGAAGGGGAGGTCACAACGTTAGGAGTGACTAACCTATCCTTGGATATACAAGGGAAACCCTATGTGTGGAATTTCATTGTCTATGGGATAATAGGCTTTGATGTACTGTTGGGAATGGACTGGTTGTCTGCACACCAGGCTTTTCTCGACTGTAAAGGGAGGAGAGTATTGACTAAACCTTGTAATTGTGAGATGGGGGTCATTTTCCAAGGGTCATGGAATGATCCATCCTCTTGTATTGTGTCGGTTAGTGAGGCAACTGAGTGGTTTGGTGAGGGTTGTAAAGTTTTTTCGGCAACTCTAGAGGAGCCTGAGTCCAAACCCAAAGAGTTGTCCATGATTCCGGTGGTAGCAGAATTTCCGGACGTATTTCCAGGTGAACTTCCAGGGTTACCTCCTAAGCGGGCAGTGGAGTTTGTCATTGACCTAGCACCGGGAGTATCACCAATTTCTAAAGCACCATACCGCATGGCTCCAGCGGAACTCAAGGAGTTAAAGAGTCAATTAGAAGAGCTGTTGCAGGCAGGCTTCATACGACCAAGTACTTCACCCTGGGGAGCCCCTGTTCTTTTTGTAAAGAAGAAGGATGGCTCACTTCGATTGTGTATTGACTATCGCCAGCTCAATCAAGTGACAGTCAAGAATCGGTACCCCTTACCGAGGATTGATGATTTATTTGATCAGTTGAAAACAGCCGGAATATTCTCAAAAATAGACTTGCGGTCCGGATATCATCAACTACGGGTGAAGGAATCTGACATACAGAAAACGGCTTTCCGAACTCGCTATGGACATTATGAGTTTCTGGTTATGCCTTTTGGTCTGACAAATGCACCAGCGGCCTTTATGTCACTTATGAACACGGTGTTCCACGAATACTTGGATAAGTTTATTATTGTGTTTGTGGACGACATTCTGGTCTATTCAAATAATGAGGAGGACCATGGGAAACACTTGTCCATTGCTCTTCAAGTTTTGAGAGAGAATCAACTGTTCGCCAAATTATCAAAGTGTGACTTCTGGCTGAAGGAGGTGAACTTCCTCGGACATGTTGTCTCAAAGGCGGGAGTTGCAGTGGATCCGTCAAAAGTGAAAGCAGTCATTGATTGGCCACAACCTAAGTCAGTCACTGATATCAGAAGCTTCCTCGGTTTGGCGGGTTACTATAGGAAATTCATTAAAGACTTTTCCTTAGTAGCATCGCCGATGACCAAACTTACAAGGAAGGGGGTCAGGTTTGAATGGAGTAGTAAGTGTGAGGAGAGTTTCCAGTCTCTAAAGAAGAGTTTAACAACTGCACCAGTCTTGACCCTGCCAAATGGTAATGAAGGATTCGTAGTCTTCAGTGATGCGTCTCGGTTGGGTTTAGGATGCGTCCTTATGCAAGATGGTAAGGTGGTGGCTTACGCATCTCGCCAATTGAAGATTCACGAGCAAAATTATGCGACCCATGACTTGGAACTGGCAGCAGTAGTTTTTGCCCTAAAGATTTGGAGGCACTACTTGTATGGGGCCCAGTTCGAAGTTTTCACCGACCATCAAAGTTTGAAGTATATCTTCACCCAGAATGACCTTAACCTTCGACAGAGACGGTGGATAGAATACTTGAAGGACTATGATTTCCAAATTTTATACCACCCGGGAAAAGCGAACGTTGTGGCCGACGCGTTGAGTCGGAAGGGCAAGATGGACAAGGGTCAACAACTAGCTAGACTTTGGGCTATGTCAGCTGAGGTGGTAGCTATTAACCCGGTGGAACGAATGACAGGAATACTGGCGAACCTGGTTATCTCCAATGAATTGGTGGACCGAGTTAAGCTAACACAAATGGAAGATGAGAAGCTGAATGAAATGTTGGACAAAACTCCCAACATTGTAGCAGATTCCAACAGTGTAATCAGATTTAGAGGGAGATTGTGTGTACCCAACAATGATGCATTAAAACGAGATATTCTGGAAGAAGCTCATCGTTCAAGGTTCTCAATACACCCTGGTGTTACAAAGATGTACCAGGACTTGAAACGAACCTACTGGTGGGTTGGAATGAAGAGGGATGTGGTGGATTTTGTTTCCAAGTGTCAGACGTGCCAATTGATCAAAGCCCAACATCAACTACCCGGTGGATTATTACAACCTTTAGAGATACCTACCTGGAAATGGGAGCGTGTCACATGTGATTTTATTACTAAACTCCCAAGGACTTTGAAGAGACATGACTCTATATGGGTAGTTGTGGACCGTTTGACTAAGGCAGCTCATTTTATCCCCACAAAATCAACAAGGACTGCGGAATACTTAGCAGAACTGTACATAAATAACATTGTCAGGCTGCATGGAATTCCGAAGGAGATAGTCTCTGACAGAGATCCCCTATTCACGTCACATTTTTGGGAAGTTTTCCAAAAAGCTATGGGGACCCAAATCAAGTTAAGTACAGCATATCACCCCCAAACTGATGGTCAAAGTGAGAGGACCAATCAAACCTTGGAGGATTTGTTGAGAGCTTGCATCCTCGACTGGGGAGGAGATTGGGAGAAACACTTAGCCTTGGCTGAATTCACCTATAATAACTCTTACCAAGCCAGTATAGGAATGGCACCGTTTGAAGCCTTATACGGTAGGCCTTGTCGATCTCCATCATGCTGGTTGGAGTCTACAGAGATGGTTATAGTCGGGCCAGAGATGGTGAGAGAAGCAGCTGAAAAGGTGCAACTCATCCAGCAAAGGCTTAAGGCAGCTCAGGATCGGCAGAAAAGTTATGCTGATACTCGAAGGAAGGACTTAGAATTCCAAGTTGGGGAGTTCGTCTACCTTAAGACCTCACCTAAAAAGGGAGTGATCAGATTTAGAACATCAGGGAAGTTGAAGCCAAGATTCATAGGACCATTTCCAATTTTGGATCGAATCGGAAGTTGTGCATATAGATTAGCATTACCACCAAGCCTTGATGGTGTACACAATGTCTTTCATGTGTCAATGCTAAAGAAATATGTACGAGATGAGAATCACATTATCACAAATTTTGCAGATTTAGAGCTACAATCGGATTTAACCTACGAGGAAAAACCGATTCGAATCTTGGCAAGGGAAACAAAGACACTCCGTAGCAAGGAGATCCCTTTGGTAAAGGTATTATGGAGAAATCAGGGATCAGAAGAAGCGACATGGGAGACTGAACAGGAAATGGCCAGAAAATATCCTAGCCTGTTTGTAGCATAAAATCCGTGTAAATCCGATTTATGCTATGATATTTCGGGGACGAAATAGTTCTAAGTTGGGGAGATTGTAAAGACCCGGAAAAAAAAATTTCATTAGCTGGTTAAGTATGAATTACCCGGTTAAATTGAAAAGTAATTTCTAATCGGACGATTCTAGTTGAATCAGTCGAGTCGAACACATTAATTATCCATTTAACCATTTAAGTGAACCATACCATTTAAGAGGTTGAGTGAAAAGGTTAAGTGAACCGTGTTAATTACCCAATTACCCGGTTAAAGGAATTATGGTGAAAGGGTGCTTCCACAAACCCTAGCCGTCATTTATTCTTTATAAAAGGAGAAGGGGTCGTTGAACCTAGGAAATACCAATGGATGATGGGGTGTGAGAATTTAATGAAGGGGTCGTTGAACCTAGGAAATACCAATGGATGATGGGGTATGAGAATTTAATGGAGGGAATGGTTGAAGTGTATATATATGCAGGAGGAGGGAGTATTTCATCCCTCATCTCCGTCCCAGGCGACCTCCCCATTACTGTGTGAGTATTTCATCCCTCATCTCCGTCCCAGGCGACCTCCCCATTACTGTATTAGGGTTCACGGGTCACAGTCAGACGTAATCACAAATCAGGTACGTATAATAGGTAGAACATCGTATTTTCCTTGTTGGTAGCCTAGGTCGGCCTGAGCCCAGATTCGACTACCATGCACCGAGTGCAACCGGGGTCAATGAATTGACTCAGTCCGACACTGGGTCGTGTTATGTGCGTGAATTTTGTAATGCATCGACATTGTTTTGGAGTAGTGATAGCCACCCCATAAAAAGGCTACGGCCGGGGTGAGTGAGGCACAGCGATTCCTCCATCGCACTGGAGTGCAGTGATAGCCGCCCCATAAAAAGGCTACGGCCGGGGTGTGTGAGGCACTGGCACTGGAGTGCAGTGATAGCCGCCCCATAAAAGGCTACGACCGGGGTGTGTGAGGCACTGGCACTAGAATTGGTAGTGAGAGCTTCCCCACAAACGGGGCATAGCAATCACCTGAGTGCAGTGATAGCCGCCCCACAAAAAGGCTACGGCCGGGGTGTGCAAGGCATTGGCACTGGAGTGCAGTGATAGCCTCCCCATAAAAAGGCTACGGCCGGGGTGTGCGAGGCACTGGCACTAGAATTGGTAGTGAGAGCTTCCCCACAAACGGGGCATAGCAATCACCCGAGTGCAGTGATAGCTACCCCACAAAAAGGCTACGGCCGGGGTGTGCGAGGCACTGGCACTGGAGACGGTAGTGGTAGCCTCCCCACAAAAAAGGCTACGGCCGGGGTGTGCGGATCACAGCGGATACCTCCTCCGCATTGTTTTGGAGTATAGCGGAATCGCTCCACCGCATATTAAAATAAACATAAGGAAATAGTGGAATGTACTTGTTTTGTTTTATCTATTATACTACTTAGTGTTGTAATCACTAACGCGGAATTGCCTCCGCAGGTGTGCAGATACGAGATTAGGTGATTGACATCCAGAGTATGGAGCAAAATAAATATGAGGACTCCTTTTTTTATTTAATTGAGAAATAAGTGTGGCTGCTGGGAAACGGTCCAAGACTGTGGGATCTTTATATATGTTATTATTTATAAAAAATGTTTGACATAATTACTTTACTTTTGAGTAACACCTAGCCAGTTAGGCCCACAGTTTCTTTAATATAATTAATATTTGTGGCATATTAAATGTCGTTAATTAATGAATTAAAAATAAGATCTTTAAGTGATTTTAAGATTTAGTTGGTATCTTTATCATGTCTAAAATGAATAGTAATGAAGGAAAATATATAAATATAGTAATTAAATAGATACTAGTAAGTTGGTAATTATTTATCGTTGGCTAATTGTGAATTTTGAGTTGAATGATTAATTTAAATCTTCTAAGGTCATACTTATATAATTAAGATCCCAAGCGTGTAATAGTGGTCAATGAGTTATCTTAGCCCAACAAGAGACATGAGAAGATTTACAATTAAATTGAATTGATCTAGCCTCATGCCGAAAGGGGTGTCAGAGGGCCTATTAGGAACTTGTGATATTGAGAAGGTCAGTCTGGGCAATATCGGTAACCATGGATTAGGCGCATGACTTATATGTACATGTATGGGTGAGAAGCCTGAAGGGGTGCCACTCCTAAAGGCAAGGAGCTTAGCATTGCCTCATATAATGAGATAATTGAAATAAAGAAAAATTGACATAAGAATTACCATATTTTAACTTTTATTATACACCTTAGTGATTTTAGTACTAACGCATCATTGTGTTCGCAGATGGGTCTCCATGTTGATGGTTGAGAAGGGAATTTGATTGAGTGTTGTGATTCTTTTGTTGAGGACTGTTGTCATATTAGATTTGTGAATTTTTGTTATTTTAATTGAGTTAAGCATGGACAATTAAATCATTATTAGGGGACTTATGTCTTTTTTAATTGTTTTGTCATTACATTTATCTCTTTTGTCATTCAATTATTCCTTTTTAATAGTGGTCAGCTCATATTTTTTGTCGAGTCGTTACAGAATGAGAAAGTAATTGATACCTTCCTTGTAAGTCTTTGCCATTGGAATTTACCTTGCCTTCCCCTCTTGGACTAGGGTCCTCTACCTACATCTCCATTGAATGTGCCCCACTTTGCCACAATAGTGCCAAGTACTTGATGTGTGGGAGATTTTACCATGAGTTCGGTCAAGACGCTTTTCTAGGGGCTTGTCTTGGCTTTTCTATTCTCCTAGGTGCTTGCATCACAATCTTGTCACTCTAGGAGCTTGGGTAGACTTCTTCTTCATTTGAGCAATAGGTGGCATCCTTGACCTTGGAGTCACCATGGGCTCCTTTTCCCTTGGAAGTGCTTGCCATATTTGAGATGTCCTTTTCAAGTAGAATAGAGGTGTTAACAAATTTGAGAGATTTGTTGAATTCGCTGTTGTTGTTGTCTCCCCCAAAACCAAGCTTGCATAGAGGGCTCTTGTTTTAGAGAAGCATGTTTGAGAGCTTTGGGGGCCCCTAGCATCATTTGGAAGTCACTCTCCTTTGAGGCTAGTTGATCTTAGGGATCCTCTTGTTTTGCCTTTGAATGCTCAGGCTCTATCTCCTTGTATTTGACCATCTCCTCGAAGACCATCTAATAAACTAAGACTCCTAACAAATCAACACGATTTGCAACACTGCCTCTAAGACAAACATGGACAATGTCTTTGACTAAAATTAGCCCGTAGGCACAATTTAGGTAAAGACCACTCTGAACATATTTGGCTTCACTTAGATTGGCCTCCTGGTTAACGTTAAGTGGTTAGCCACACATTAATACTTATTTTAACTTGACGGAGACCTTATAAGTTATATGGACTTGATTCACTTGTGATTGTATCCAACCTATTCACCATAGATATTCTATTTTGTTCATTTACTTAATAACTTATTTCCTCATTTAGACCGATCAAACATTTGCAAACTAATTCTTTAAACATTTTATTTACTTTGAGAAAATTTGTAACACCCCATTTTTTCAGTCCAAGGGCGGGCCAAAGTGTGATATTATAATTTGAAAAACTATTCATTGGACTATTCTCGTACAACTTTGCGGAAGCGAATCTCAACCTTCGAGGAGGCTTAAGACATGCAGCCTTACAGGGTTTCATCACATATGCATGCTGATTCATACTAGCATAGAGAGGCTCTTAAATTTAAGGATTCTATATGATCACCCCTAGCCACAA
The DNA here is from genome assembly GCA_033002965.1 of Piper betle. NCBI lineage: Eukaryota > Viridiplantae > Streptophyta > Magnoliopsida > Piperales > Piperaceae > Piper > Piper betle. The sequence goes on along the minus strand of JAURVB010012562.1, from coordinate 79,733 downwards.
TAGAGGCAGAACCTCCCTTGTGACCATGAGTGGTGACTTTAAAAATGCTGATGTTCACTCTCAACTGTAGAAGAGGTGCACTCCGGCTATAGTTTTGAGGTTGCATGGTGTGACTTACTACTTAGTTCAAATGATTCGTTACATTTCTTAATTTCTTACATGCGGATGAATGAAGATAACTTGAGCAAGGGTTATGGTTACTTGTTTTACATACCCAACATGTGCAAGAAAATAAAATAATTAAACACAACATGCATCAAATCCTAACACCCGGACTTCACATGGGTCTTCAAGCGTGTGAACTGTATGCTCCTCCTGCCTATGTTTCTTTATCACACACTCACACAGCTACAACAAATATGTTTCCCGTACCTAGTAAGCTCCTCATCATGTTCCAGGACTTTGAGGCTTATACCTTGAAGACGATAGTTAGAGTGCTCCAAACCTTGTCTGCACCATAATGATAATGTAATGATATATACAACCCAGGTGCACAACAACAATCAATTGACTTGTCTCGAATCATACAAGTTCATCCAACTTTAGGGCTTATTCCCACAGAATGCTACATCTCAATTTCATATCAACTCGGTAATTAACACAAATACAGCACGAAATCCCCCTCCATGAGCTGTTTGATACATCTGCCTATGCTGGTGAAAATGACTAAAGCCTGTATGATTGCTGGTCTTTTGAGGCATCGAACCTCAAAGCCTACCACCCAAGGATGCTAGGAACATGGAGGGAGTTGCTTGGAGCTCCAAGGAGGAAGAAGAAGGCCAAGGAGAGTAGAATAAGGTGGTTGGAGGTGAGGAGGGAAGGAGAAATGGTGAAAAGGTGCAGAAGGGGTGCATTGTATAGAAAAATGGTGGTTGGTTTGGTGATGTCATAGGTATGGGTGTCATTCCTATAGAGGTATGGGTTGGCTTAGTGATGTCGCAGAAGTATAGGTGTATACCTATAGAGGTATGGGTACCTACCTATAAAGATATGGGTACCATACCAATAGAGGTATGGGTTGGATAGATAAGGATGTACAGGTTGGGTTTGCTAAAAAGGTATGGGTTGGGTTATCTCAGAACTTAAGAACAACACTAAAGTGATCAAGTCCACCTTGGGAATTGTACTGCAAGTCACAAAAGTGGTTAGGACGGTTCAAAAGGTTTTCAAACACATGGTAAGCACACAAAAGATATGCGAGGAACACGGTCGTAACATCTAACTATACACGATTAAATTGGACAAAAATTAAACAGCTCAGGTTGAAGCATCGAAAAAGGCATACCATCTGCCGAAGGAGGCTAAGGCCAGGCAACTCATACATACCTATATACCATACATAAATGCATGGCAAAATGGTTTGGGTTACGACCAAGCCAAAATTAAAACCACCGGGCGAAAAGACTGGGTTTTACAAAATATCTTCTCTAGATAATATAATCTTATTATTTCTAGTGAACCATGAGTATGGTGAAGACCGATTGCCCACAACATTTTCTTGTCCATGTATGTCATTTCGGCTTTTTCTGGATTATCCGCTAACTTGAAAAGCTCATAGCTCACTGGGTAAAACTCTAATTGATGTTCTTGTGTTGTGGGATTCCCTAAAGAGTCTAGTTTCATTCCTCCAAATTTGAAAATTTTCACACTTAGTAACTTTGGATTTATGAACTTTTGAAAGTGATTTAATCTATCCAGATTTCAAAAATTAGGATTTTTGTCGAGTATTAAATGTTACCCCTTTTAAAGGAAATTTTGTCCCAAAATTTGTATCACCTAATTTGCAACACAAATATTTCAAAATATTTTGAATGGTCTCCATGAAGCCACTCTAGGTATAGGAGTAATCTTACTCGAAGGTTTCATAAAAAACTCATGTTTCCATAAAAAATGGTGAGTTCAAAACCATGTATGGATTATTTATATTATCATCAATATCTTCACCGCTGACTACCACATGCATCTTATTGAAGAAGGGGGAATTCACTTTCTACGAACCTACAACCACAAAGTGATAATCTTAACTTTAGAAGTACTTGTCCCTAAGGGTCTTAAAGAGCTCTTTTTCTTGTTCCATGAAAAGAATTCGCACTATTACTATTAATCCAATTGTTTCGTTGAGCCATCTATACCAAAATAATTATTGAGGACAAATATTCGTAGTAAACATTAGTTAAGATCCTATTAATCTATCTTATGAGGGATGTAGTAATTATATGTTATCTCAATCAGCTTAACTTTTGATTCAATTTTACATGGAAAACAACATATCCCACCTTTGATGTCAACTTGTAATGGTCCAATTAGTACAAAATGATAGCATAGTCATCTCTTCAAAAGTGATTAATTAAAATATAGATCCTAACCACATCTCTGCCAATATATTGGATCTTACTGTGATAGGTACCGGATGTTGGATTAAGTTAGATTTAGTGGGAGGCGGGATACTACAGTCCACCAACCTTAAGAAAATTTCATCCCCAAAATTCTTCTTTTTGTGACACACTACCATCCATCCAACACTGTCTCTGATACGAACATGTAATGACCCCAATTTCCTAACATGTATAATACCTAAATTATGGTCATTACTATCATCATGTTCTAACGCACTTACAACACATAATTATAATGATAGCAGAATAAACCAAATGAGTCAAATCAATTCTTGTATCCATATAAAACCAAATTTAAAATTCCATACTAACATGTATGACCACTGAATACCTCTCAACATAAGTCTACTAAAACTGTTATACAAAAACATGCAAATAACAGAAAATAAACTCCCAAGTGCTGAAAATTCTTCATCCCATTGCTCCATAGATCACTAACCTATGTGCATGCAAACATGTCCTCTCAGTATTATATACAATACAAAGTCCTAGAACAAGGGTGAGAAGTAAGAGAAATGGTGATTAAAGTACATTTCTACTTACAAAAAACATCATTCATAAACATAATCCACATAATGTAGCATGAAGTGAAACGTAATTATATGTATTTATAGATACCTGAATGTTAACATAGCATGCATCACTTTTACATCTACAAGTTGAAACACTTGATCATATCGTAAATCATAATACTTACTTAAGAATAGTTAATTGCTACCCATGTGACTAACTTAGGAGCCTTGGCAGATCAATGAACATACTCTTTGTAATGTCCCGCCCTTACCGGCCAGGGGGTTACTCAAAAAGATAAATGCGGTACACATAACATGCAAGAACATGAATCGTAATATAGCAAACAAGTCTAGAAATTTATAAGTAATAAAAATAAACCATGTCCTAATAGCATGTGACAATACGTAAAAGTAAAGTCCCACAGTCTCTGACCATTTCCCACGGCTACATTTATAACACAAGAGAATAAAAGGAAGTCCAATTTATTATCAATTCACCAAACCTTGGTTGGTAAGAGATCCACCAATCACACGTTTAGTGTCCAAAGCTGCTCACCTATAGAGGCAATTCCGCGGTAGTGATAAAACCACTAAGCCGCATAATTAAATGAAACAGGTCAATATAATCCCTATTATCATTTCTCGAGACTTTTAGTTGTTATGAGCCTATGCAGAGCTCTTAATATGTTGGGAGGGGTGGCCACCCCATCCAGCTCCAATCCCATGCATGCGCACACATGCTACGTGGCCCACGCTGTAGTTACCGATATTTGCCATTGACTCACCCTCTCGGTATCACAAGTGCATAATGAGCTGCCTTGCACCACTGTGCCCTATCACCCCTTTCGGCATGGGGGCAGGTATTCAATCTTTCAAGGGGTGCTGCCTTGCGTCGAAATTGAGTTGACCCCGGTTGCGCTCGGCGCATGGTGGTCAGATATGAACTCAAGTCGACCAAGACTCCCACATAGTAATTTTTAAAGGGTGCGACCCCATGTCGGACTGAGTCAATTCCTTGACCCCGGTTGCACTCGGTGCATGGTGGTTGAATCTGGGCTCAGGCCAACCAGGGCTGCCAAAAAGGGAAAATACAACATTCCAAATAATTATACGGACCTGGATAGTTCGTAAGTGAACCTGCAACCGTGACCAACGATCCTAATCTGACACGAGAACATAAAATTATACATAAGTATAATTTTATTCGAGTAGAAATGCATGCAACTAAATGACCAATATCTATCATTATTAAAATTCGACAACATAAAGCATGCAACATTCAACAATATTTAATATTAAATTCTCAACATTTACAACAAGTCCAGTGAGGTAATTAATTATTCATGTGACATAATCATTTAAGTCATACTTTACATTTTAAATTAATTATTTAAATCATAATTCACACTTCACTAATGATAAAATAATTATTAACTTATAAACAAGTATTTAATTACTATTATTAGTATAGTTTCCATTGAGATGATAATTACTTAACCACAATCTTGACAATTTAATTTACGATTTTAATCTTTAATCATTATCATTATTAATAGCAATTTAATTAATTAAGTCGTTCGATTAAATTATTTAAAATGATTTGTATTATCCTAATTTAAAGATATTACTAATACAATTATTTTAAATTATTCAACTCAATAAAGGTTCGAACTTTATTTATTTTCATTATGCTATTTAGGTTCAACGCTTGTGATTTTTACACGATTATAGTTTAATAACCCATTTTCTACCTTACTAACTTGTTATTAAAATAATCACTTTATCTACCTAGTATTAAATTTAATATGGTAAAGGTGAAATCTTTATTTCATTAATCACTTATAACCATCCGATTTAAATTAATAGTTTATAGTATACCGATTAATTATCAACAGTTTATCATTACCGTAGTTTTATTACTCATGTCGATTTTGTACAATAATTAATTAGTTTAACAATTGTAACCCATAACCATTAGAATAATAATTTTTTAAGGATTTATTACGAGTTAGTATTATTTTTAACTCGAGCCGTGTCGAGTCAAGTAATATTTACAAGTTTGCCATCTTCTTCTTCCCCAACGCCCTTCTCTTCTCCAACCCTTATCTTGGCACCAAAACCAGATCATGACCTTCACCAACTACTTCCTCAACAATCCAATTGATCAACCATATTGAGCATCCCAACACAGCCCCAACAACAAGATAAAATCAGCAAGCGAGGAAGCCTCAAGTTCGTGCTTTACAGCAGCTATCCAAGGCGACACCACCCTGCACCAAGGCGCACGATGCATGAGCCAGCAGCACCGCCGGGAACTGCTTCCCTTCTCCCTGCACGACAACCCACAACATCAAGGCAAGCGTTGTGAGCATGCACGGCATGAGCCTTGGCCGACAAACTGGTATGGATGCCTAACTTGACAAGCACCGAAGGAATTCCCCATAGCATTGCCCACGATCCCAATCCCATGCACAAAAATCATAAGACGCTAGGGACTGCAACTCAATTATACTAAACCCAAACAATTACATAGCATAGAACGTTGATGAAGCAACAGAAATAGCAAGGCCATCATGAATTGATGAGACAACAAAACTTTATCATGGCGATCATGAAATGCATGCTTACCGGAAAACAAAACAGCAACTATAAAATGAGCAAAGGATGACATGGAAAGCATACCGAACAGGACACGAAGACGAGGTGTAAGAATGCTCCAAGAGAGGAGATCAAAAGGAGAGAAAGGAGAAGAAACTGGGAAGTAGGCAGCTATGGTGAGGAAGACGCCCCTCTCAAAATAAAATGAAAATGACGGCTAGGGTATGGGAAAACACCCCAACACCAGTATTTCATTTAACTGGGTAGAGAATAAAATATGATAATAATAATATAATAATATAATAATAATAATAATAATCCAATGTTCGATCCTTCCCCGACCGAATCAAATATTTTATTTTATTTTATTTTTTCACAATCTTTACAATCTCCCCAACTTAGAAATATTTCGTGCCCGAAATATCATAACGGGCAACAGGACAATCATGATTAATTATTTCTTCGGTATCGGTTCATGCTACTACAATTATAAGAATCTTATGCCACGAATAGGCTAGGGTATTTCCTTGCCATTTCTTGTTCAGTCTCCCATGTAGCTTCCTCTGACCCCTGATTTTTCCACAATACTTTTACCAAAGGAATTTCCTTGTTCCTGAGTGTCTTTATTTCTCTTGCCAGGATGCGAATCGGCTTTTCCTCGTAGGTTAAATTTGATTGTAGCTCTAAGTCTTCAAAATTTGTGATTATATGATCTTCATCTCGTACATATTTCTTTAGCATTGACACATGGAAAACATTGTGTACTCCAACTAGGCTTGGTGGCAATGCTAGTCTATATGCACAATTTCCAACTCGATCCAGGATTGGGAACGGTCCTATGAATCTTGGCTTCAACTTCCTTGATGTTCTAAATCTGATCACCCCCTTCCTAGGAGATGTCTTTAGGTACACAAACTCCCCAACTTGGAACTCTAGGTCCCTCCTTCGAGTATCAGCATAACTCTTCTGTCGATCCTGAGCTACCTTAAGCCTTTGCTGAATGAGTTTCACCTTTTCAGTTGCTTCCCTCACCATCTCTGGCCCGACTATAACTGTTTCGGTAGACTCCAGCCAGCACGATGGAGACATGTAGGGCCTACCATATAAGGCTTCAAATGGTGCCATCCCTATACTGGCTTGATAAGAGTTATTGTAGGTAAATTCAGCCAAGGCTAAGTGTTTCTCCCAGTCACCTCCCCAGTCAAGAATGCAAGCTCGCAACAAATCTTCCAAAGTTTGAATAGTCCTCTCACTCTGACCATCAGTTTGGGGATGATATGCTGTACTCAGCTTGATTTGGGTCCCCATGGCTTTTTGGAAAGCTTCCCAGAAATGTGAGGTGAATAGGGGATCTCGGTCGGAGACTATCTCCTTTGGAATCCCATGCAACTTGACAATATTGTCGACATACAATCCTGCCAGGTATTCCACAGTCCTCATTGATTTCGTGGGGATGAAGTGAGCTACCTTAGTTAGTCGGTCCACAACCACCCATATGGAGTCATGCTTCTTCTGAGTCCTTGGGAGCTTTACAATAAAATTGCATGTGACACACTCCCATTTCCAAGTTGGTATTTCTAAAGGTTGCAATAGTCCTCCAGGTAGTTGATGTTGGGCTTTGATCTGTTGGCAAGTCTGACACTTGGAGACAAAATCCACAACATCCCTCTTCATCCCAATCCACTAGTAGGTTCGCTTTAAATCCTGATACATTTTAGTAACTCCAGGGTGTATCGAGAACTTTGAGCGATGAGCCTCCTCCAAGATTATTCCGGCTCAGTGCATCATCCTTGGGTACACACAACCTTCCTCTAAATCTGATCACACTATTGGAATCAGCTACAATGTCAGGAGTCTTGTCCATCACTTCATTCAGCTCCTCATCGCCCATTTGTGCTAGCTTAACACGATCAACTAAATCATTGGAAATAACCAAATTTGCCAGTAACCTTGTTAGTTGCTCCACAAGGTTGATAGCCACCACTTCTGCTGACATGGCCCAAAGTCTAGCTAGCTGCTGACCTTTGTCCACCTTGCCCTTCCGACTCAACGCATCTGCTACCACATTTGCTTTCCCTGGGTGGTATAAGATTTGGAAGTCGTAGTCCTTCAAATACTCTAGCCACCGCCTCTGTCGAAGGTTAAGGTCATTCTGGGTGAAGATATACTTCAAACTCTGGTGGTCAGTGAAGACTTCGAACTGGGCTCCATACAAGTAGTGTCTCCAAATCTTCAGGGCAAAAACCACTTGCTGCCAGTTCCAAGTCATGGGTTGCATAATTTTGCTCATGATTCTTCAATTGACGAGAGGCATAGGCCACCACTTTACCTCCCTGCATAAGGACACATCCTAAACCCAACAGGGACGCATCACTGAAGACTACGAATCCTTCATTACCATTTGGCAGTGTCAAGACTGGTGCAGTTGTTAGACTCTTCTTTAGAGACTGGAAACTCTCCTCACACTTACTACTCCATTCAAACTTGACTCCCTTCCTTGTGAGTTTGGTCATCGGTGATGCTACTAAGGAGAAGTCTTTAATGAATTTCCTGTAGTAACCCGCTAAACCAAGAAAGCTTCTAATGTCAGTGACTGACTTGGGTTGTGGCCAATCAGTGACTGCTTTCACTTTTGATGGATCCACTGCAACTCTAGCCTTTGAGATAATATGACCAAGGAAGTTTACCTCCTTCAACCAGAAGTCACACTTTGAGAGTTTGGCGAACAGTTGATTTTCTCTCAGAACTTGAAGAGTAATGGACAGGTGCTTCACATGCTCTTCTTCATTATTTGAATAGACCAGAATGTCGTCCACAAACACGATAATAAACTTGTCCAAGTATGCGTGAAATACTGTGTTCATGAGTGACATAAAGGCCGCTGGTGCATTTGTTAGACCAAAAGGCATGACCAGAAACTCATAATGTCCATATCGTGTTCGGAAAGCCGTTTTCTGTATGTCTGACTCCTTTACTCGCAACTGGTGATAACCAGACCGCAAGTCTATCTTAGAAAATACTCCGGCTATTTTTAGCTGATCAAACAAGTCATCAATCCTTGGTAAGGGGTACCAATTCTTGACTGTCACTTGATTGAGTTGTCGATAGTCAATACACAGCCGAAGTGATCCATCTTTCTTCTTCACAAAAAGAACAGGGGCTCCCCAGGGTGAAGTACTTGGTCGGATGAAACCTACCTGCAACAACTCTTCTAGTTGACTCTTTAACTCCTTGAGTTCTGCTGGAGCCATGCGGTATGGTGCTTTAGAAATTGGTGTTACTCCAGGTGCTAGGTCAATGGCGAACTCCACTGCCCGCTTAGGAGGTAACCCTGGAAGTTCGTCTAGGAATACATCGGGAAACTCTGCTACCATAGGAATCATGGACAACTCTTTGGGTTTTGACTCAGATTCAACTAAGTTAGCCAAAAAGGCTTTACAACCCTCACCAAACAACTCGACTGCCTCACTGATCGACACGATACAAGAGGATGGATCATGCAATGACCCTTGGAAAATGACTCCCATCTCACAACTACAAGGTTTTGTCACCACTCTCTTCCCTTTACAGTCAAGAAAAGCCTGGTGTACAGACAACCAGTCCATTCCCAATAGTACATCATACCCTTTTACCCTATACATGATAAAGTTCTACACATAGGGTTTCCCTTGTATATCTAAGGATAGGTTAGTCACTCCCAAGGTTGTGACTTCACCATCTCCCGTTGCAGTAGTGACTCTATAGGACTTGCATAATGGGAATGCTTGGAGTCCTAACCTCTTGACTATTTGAGATGAAATGAATGAATGTGTACACCCCGAATCAAATAAAACATCCACAATGACTCCTTCAATTAGAATTTTACCTCAGACTGTGTGATCATCCTCCTCAACGTCGTCGACTTCAACTACATAGAGTTTTGTCTTCCCTTTGTCTGCCGGTTGTGCAGGTGTCAGGTAGCGAATAGGAGCTGGTGCCTTCACTTTCTCACACTACTCCTGTTGTTGCTTCGGAGGCTGACGACACTCCTTGTGTATGTATCCCGTCCTTCTACAGTTGTAGCACCTATGGGGCTCCCTGCATTTCCCTGAATGCATCTTGTTGCAATTTTGACATCGCCTCAACGGGATATCCTCAAACTTCCTTTTAAGGTTCCCCTTTATGTTCCTCGGTAGTTTGCTAGTGTCTACTGACTATTCGGTTACTAACAGGGTTGGCATTTTTGTGCTGTGAAGTAACCTTTCCTTGCTTCTGTGTACGGTCATACTCGAACACCAACTCCTGAGTAGTGGCTGAGTCAATCACTTCGGTTATCGTACTCCTTGGCACTGTAGCAATCTTACCCCTCAATTCTGTCTTCAATCCCCAAAAGAATTTGTCAGCTCTAGCCTTATCAGTTGCCAGAATCCTGGGTGCAAACGCTCCAGCTGTATGAATTTCTTGGCATATTCCCAAACTGAATCCTCCCCTTGAACCAAATTGGCAAACTCTAGTGCTTTCTTCTAGACAATGGGCTCTGGAAAATATTGTCCATTGAAAGCTGCCACAAATTCTGCCCACGTGATGGAAGAAATCTCACGTCGATGGAATGTGGTTTTTTCCATGGATTTCCACCAGTAAGATGCTTCCTCCTGAAGCATGCATGTTGCCAACCTCACTTGATGGTGGTGGGGCACAGACAGAGCCCTAAACACTTTTTCGGTAATGTCTATCTAGCTCTCCGCCTTTATTGGATCGATCCCTCCAATAAATACCTCAGCTCCATTCTTCCTGAACTTTTCCACAGTGTAACGGTCACTATCATCAACAGCTGGCTAGCAACACTTGTCAGACTACCGGTGGCACTGGGTTTGGAAGCTCCCCTCGCTCGCCTGGGTCTGCTAACCCTGCCCGCCCTTGGGCACTCCCCTGACCACCGTCTGGGGTGATGCTGGGACCCGCTGCTGAGTTTGAGGCTCCATTCCCTGCTACCACTCCTGGTAACCACTGAACAATATTTTGAACCACAGAATTTGTATTTTCTGAAGCTTGCACTAGTCCCTGTATGGCCGTCAGGATCTGGGCCAATACATTCTCTGTGTTCGAATTTGACTGAGTAGATCGGTTTGACTGTCTACGAGTGCCTGCCATCTGAAACGTCGAAAATTTTTCCATCATGGTTCATTAATATGTTCTTTTTCAGTTATGACTTAGGTTTATTAGCGAATGAACTTTGTTAATTAATAACATAAAACATTGGGAAAAGATAAGTACTGGACTTTTCAACAAGGTACTTGAGTCATAAAGTGTGAGCTTGTGGGAAACCGTGCTCTGATACCACCTGTAACGACCCGCCCTAACCGGCCGAGGGTTACTCAAAAAGATAAATGATGTAACACATAACATTCAAGAACATGAATCGTAATACGGCAAATAAGACTAGAAATTTATAAATCATAAAAATAAATCATGTTCTGATAGCATGTGACAATACATAAAAATAAAGTCCCACAGTCTCTAACCGTTTCCTATAGCCACATTTATAACACAAGAGAATAAAAGGAAGTCCAATTTATTATCAATTCACCAAACCTTGGTTGGTAAAAGATCCACCAACCACACGTTTAATCCTCAGTCCAAAGCTGCTCACTTGCGGAGGCAATTCCGCGTTAGTGATAAAACCACTAAGTCGCATAATTAAATGAAACAAGTCAATATAATCCCTATTATCATTTCTCAAGACTTTTAGTTGTTATGAGCCTATACCGAGCTCTTCATTATGCTGGATGGTGTGGCCACCCCTCCCAGTATATTAAGAGCTTGGCAAAGGCTCATAACAACTAAAAGTCTCGAGAAATGATAATAGGGATTATATTGACTTGTTTCATTTAATTATGTGACTTAGTGGTTTTATCACTAACGTGGAATAGCCTAGGCTCATAGCAACTAAAAGTTTTGAGAAATGATAATAGGGATTATATTGACTTGTTTCATTTAATTATGCGACTTAGTGGTTTTATCACTAACGTAGAATTGCCTCCGCAGATGAGCAGCTTTGGACTGAGAATTAAAAGTGTGGTTGGTGGATCTTTTACCAACCAAGGTTTGGTGAATTGATAATAAATTGGACTTCCTATTATTCTCTTATGTTATAAATGTGGCTATGAGAAATTGTCAGAGACTATGGGACTTTATTTTTATGTATTGTCACATGCTATCAATACATGATTTATTTTTATAATTTATAAATCTCTAGTCTTGTTTGACATTTTACGATTCATGTTGTTGAATGTTATTATTACATCATTTATATTTTGAGTAACCCCCAGCCGGTTAGGGCGGGTCGTTACACTCTTGATCATCTATATTTATTTCATCCTGAATACTTTATAACATGAAGAATAATCATTTAAACCATGCTATAGCTGAACTTTTTCAGCTGCAATTCATTCTTAGAATATCATCCCTTGTCCATCCTTTGGGACATGGAAAGAATATCCACATATGCCAGTCTTTTGAGGCTTACAGATTTAACTATAGTCCATCTTTTGGGACACATAATTAACACTACTCTCTAAAACCATTCCTTTGAGGTAAGGAGGTTGCACACAAATATTCTGCAGACAAGTACTTTGAGGTGAGGAGATTACACAAGAAAACAAATAAAAACACAACATGAAATCTCACGGCTCTTCGTTTTTTAGCATATGACTCAACCTTTAGAGTCAGGTGACCCTTCCTTTCAAGTTTGTGGCTCCGCCTTTGGAGAAGGATGGAGCTTAGCATTTTCACTCAAGATTTCTTGATGGTGAGTTGCCAGAAAAACCCATAAGGCCTAAAGGTAATGCTCCTAAAAGTAATGCATCGAGGGTGATGACCTAGCATGTCTATTAATTACTCCATTTATTTGAATTGTAAAATAATAAAACAACTCATTGAGTTAAGGCCTTGTCATTGCTTCGACTCAGCACTTGAAAAGATCATGATCTGATTGCTAAGCCTAAACTTTGCCATTACTTTGACTTGATTCATAGAAAACATGATCATAAAACAACTCTTTGAGCAACCCACGAATGGGTCAAGTGCAAATTCAGTTATTCATGATAATCATCCACCGACTAATTGGTTGAGGGAGTTCTCTTTCAATTCTTTCTTTTTATTTTTTATTTATTTTTTTCAACATTGAGGACAATGTTTAGTTTAAGTGTTGGGGGATGCCTTAATTTTGTGCATATTGTTCATGCTCGATTCATGTTTAGATTTAGATATGTATATATATATATATATATATATATATATATATATATCGCAGTGTAGTGTAAAAATTTTATTATGCAACAGTATATTAGTTTCTTAGTTCAATGATAAATGCATGTGAATTAGTCTTACCTTTCTTCAGAAATCTTGAATAATTGATATGAGGGATAAACTAAGTAAATGATTGCATTCAAGTGTTGGTTCTCTACCTTATATTATTTTTCCAATCCTTTGGTTTAGATGATTTCAGTGAATGTTTTGCAATAGGAAAAATCCTTTAATCAAATGAATTTGCATGACGGCTTTAGTTGTTTTAAGTTTGTCCTTGCAATTTTTTATCTTAAAAAAAGAAACAAAACAAAAATGAATAAATTAGAGCAATGACTACTTTGCTGAGTAACCGGGCCTTTGTAACTTAGTAATTGTGGGGGTTCACGTCAGAAGGTAAAGCTAGTTGTCTCTGTTTCAATATTTGCACTTTGATGAGTAACTGGGCCTTTGTAACTCAGTAATTATGGGGGTTCACATCAAAAGGTAAAGCTGGTTATCTCTGTTTGTATATTCGCACTTGGTTGAGTAACCAGGCCTTTCTAACTCAGTAATTATGGGGTTCGCGTCAAAAGGTAATACTGGCTACTCGTTAAAAGAAAAACCTGCCTACATTAGTGGAGATGAGGGAAAATGGAAAACATGTTTTGACATGAGCCAGAGTGTTACTTTCTTGTTTCAAATGAGAAGGATAAGCAAAAGGATTATCTTACACACAAATGGAGCAATCTTTTGGTTGCGATTGACAAAAAGAATTTTTGATTTGATTGACACTTGTTGCCTCTAGATAGTTTGATTAAGAACCATATGAGAACATAATGGGGACTAAGTATTTTTGTGTAGTAAAATTTTTTGTCGTGATGATATTTTGCTCAAGATTCACAAAAGTTTAAGTTTGGGGGTCTGTTAAGTGTTTAAAGTGTACAATATTTATCCATGTTTTTAATTTAATTTTGTACTTCTTGGTGATAAATATTATTCATTAGGTGATAGTTTACTTTATTTTTTTAGTTAATGAATATTTTATTAGATATGTTTAATTTTGAAGTTTCAATGTAGAAAAAGATGAAACAAATTAAGGTTAGGAATTGAAAGGTCATGGCACTTGGCCCCACCTAATGGTTACTACAAGGAGTTCACAAAGCTTAAAAAAAGGAAGAATGTTGATGGTTTTGGGGTGTCTTACTTAAAGCTTGGTTGATCAAGTCGAAGAGTTGCAAACTTGATTGGACACCCAAATTAATTAGACTATGTTAATTTGTAAACACCTTATTTGAATTCATGTATCTAATGGCCATCTCATCTTTTATATAAAAAAGGGTGGTCATTTGTTGTTTGGGATATCACAAATCTTGGCTTAAGAGTTTAGTGAATTAAGTAGTTCTAGTTGTTGTAATTTTTAGTACTTTTTATAATATAAGTTCATTTCTTTTTCATCATGTTCTTTGCGTTTTATTTGGGAGTAGTCTTTTATTTTGTTCTAGAGAAGAGTGGAACTTAACATAGTTTAATTGAATTAATTTCAACTTCTTACTCTTTTATTCAATTGGATTGTATAAATTATCATGTTCATAATAGTAAGAGTAGATTGATCGCCTATTTCTTAGATCACAAGGTTTAATTAGATTTAAAGAGAAATTAATTAGATTAGTGATTGATAATTCATCATACGATGAGTCTTTTACCTTGTTCGTCGTTGTGGTTGGGAAATACACAACACCGTATACGATTGCAAGGCAAAGCTTAATGCGTTACTTTGTTGATTAATCAATTATCACCGGGAGGTAGAAATTGAGGCAAAAAAATAGAATCATGAAGGAGCAAGAGCCACCATGTCATATAATTATCCTAGATCGACAATCCGAGGGAATAGAAGATAAAGTACGATATGATGAAGATTAATTTCATGTTAAGAGAAATTTGACTCTAAAACAAAATTTATCTTAAACTAAAAATCTCTTTTTGTTGTTGTTTTGCTCTTAGTTCTATTTTCTACTATTAACATAAGTAAATTATCTCTCTGTGGGACGATACTTGGAATTTATTATTATATTACTTGTTTTGACCGTGTATACTTGCATGTCATTGAAATTATTCAACCATGATTTTGGCTCCGCTGCTACGGAGATTGAATTTTCTTAGTTAATTTAGGATTAGAATTTTGAGCCTTTTTCTTTTCTTTTTAGATTGTAGTGTCTGATTTTTTAAAAAATACTATATCATTGTCTTCTTCTTTGTTATCAATTGTTTATGCATTGATTAGTGTGGTCACCCTTGTTTTCTTGTGATCCAGAGATTGAAAGGACTTTGAGAAACTTGTGTGCTGCTAGAAGAACAGCACAAGAAGCAATCTAAGAAGAATCCATGGACCCACAACAACAAGAAATGCCTCCACTTCCATCGATTGCAGCAATAGCTAATGATGACAGCAGGACAATCCAAGATTGGGTTGTACCTCTTGCAAAAGGGTTACAACCTAGTATTATTGCACCACCGGTGGATGCGACCCTCTTAGAGCTTAAACAAGTGTTATTCAACATGTTACAAGTTATAGGACAATTTAGTGGATCGACTACTGAAAATCCTAATAGGCATATCATCGATTTCCTTCCGGTTTGCGATATCTATAAGCAACCTAGTGTCTCTGACGACGCTCTTCGCCTTGGCTTATTTCCATTCTCATTAATAGGAAGTGCAAAGGAGCGGTTATCATCATTAGATGCAATTACCACTTGGGATAAATTGTCTGAAAAATTTTTGTTAAAATATTTTCCTCTTTCTAAAACTGCTAGATTAATAAAGAAATTTTATCTTTTTTGAAGTTTGATGGTGAGTCTCTCTTTGAGGAATGGGAAAGATTTAAAGAATTGTTGAAAATGTTTCCCAACCATGGTATAGAAAGATGAATGCAACTCCAAACTTTCTATAACAGGTTGTTAGGGCAAACAAAGAACATAGTTGATGCGGTGGCCAATGGATCGTTTCTTAAGAAGAACCCACATGATGCTTTTCAATTGCTAGAATTGATGGTTCCAAGAAACCACCATGCAACACAAGATATACACCCAATGAGGATTACTAGAGTTTTAGAGTTAGATGCACTAACTACTTTATCTGCTTAAGTTGGTGCTTTGGCTAATCAAGTTCAAAATCTTAATATGCATGGATAGGTTAAGGCTGTGGAGCCAAGGTGTGAATGGTGTGGACAAGGACATTCTATAAGTCAATGTGCAACAGATCAAGTTAACTGCATAGTCAACTTTAATAGGAACAATAATCCATATTCCAATACCTACAATTCGGGATGGCACAATAAGCCAACTTTTCATGTAATAATGCTTCACAATCGGCTCTTGTCTTCAATAACCTCCACCACCATCACAACATTCTCGACCCCCTTCACTTCCTTTTCAGCAACAACAACTGGATTTGATCCAAATGTTCAATTCTATGCAACAATTTATGCAGAATCAGCAACAAGAACAACAACAGTTTATGCAACAAGTTGTGTTGCAATTAAATAAGGAACCAAGTGACCGACCCAAGGGTGTACTTCCTAGACAACCAGAATAACCAAGGAAAGATGGTCAAGAGCATTGCAAAGCCGTAACAGCCTGGAGTGGTATTACATTTGAAGAACCAGTTCAACCCAAT
This sequence comes from Piper betle, assembly GCA_033002965.1. NCBI lineage: Eukaryota > Viridiplantae > Streptophyta > Magnoliopsida > Piperales > Piperaceae > Piper > Piper betle. The sequence goes on along the minus strand of JAURVB010012562.1, from coordinate 63,289 downwards.
GAAGTTAAGGAAAAAGATGAAAAGCCAAACAACGAACATGAACCCATTACATTGGTTAGCTTACTAGGAAGCAAAGGGAAAGAGAAAGATGAGGTACATACTGAAGAGGTTAGAAAAAAGTACCATTTCCTTCTAGACTGAGAAACAAAGTGATGAAAAATACTTCAAAAAATTTCCTAATATATTTAAGAAATCACAAATTAACATACTTTTCATTGAAGCACTTGAACAAATGCCTAGTTGTGTAAAATACTTAAACGATATTTAACAAAGAAAAGGAGAGTAGATGACAATGAAGTTGTGGCCATGATAGAGGAATGTAGTGCTATCCCCAAAGAAAACTACCACCTAAGATGAAAGACCTAGGCAAATTTGTGATTCCATTTTCAATTGGAGGAAATGTTCATTGTAATGCTTTATGTGACTTAGGTTCTAGCATTAATATTATGCATTTTTCTATTTTCAAAGGTTAGGGATCCAGGACATTGCTCCTACCAGCATCACACTCCAGTTGGCTGACCGGTCATTGGTATATCCTAAAGAAGTCATTGAAGATGTTTTAATAAAGGTTGACAAGTTTATCTTTCCTGCATATTTTGTGGTGCTCGGAATAGAAGGAAGGAATGACAATATACAACTCATCGTCAAGAGTGGTTTCTTGCAACTGGGAGAACAGTGATTGACGTTGTTGCTAGAAAACTTACACTTAGGGTAAACAATGATTATGTCACATATAACATCTTTAAATATATGAATTGCCCAGATGCAACACATGATTGTTCTAAAATTTAACTATTTGATAAAATAATGTACAAAGGGGATAAGTTGAGTCATTCATTACATATGGCCATAAATTCTCCCTGTGAAGACGATACTGATGTGGAAGAGATGGTTAAAGTATTAGATTCACAACCAATCTTGCCTACGAGATTCAGAGTTGTGGAAACCTTAGGTCTACCTATAACGACCTGTCGAAACCAGATTGGGTGTTACTTAAAAATATAATTTATTTTAAACATAACATTCCAGAACATGAATTATAATACTGCAAATCAGTTTAGAATTTATAAATCAAAAAAATAAAACATGTTCTAAAAGCAGATGACAATATATAAAATAACCGGCCCACAGTCTCAGACCGTATCCCATAGCCACAATTATAACACAAGAGGGTAAAAAGGAAGTCCAATTAATTATCGATTCACCAAACCTAGGTTGGTAAAAGAACCACCAACCACACTCTTAATCTTCAGTCCAAAGTTGTTCACCTGCGGAGGCAATTCCACGTTAGTGATAAAACCACTAAGCCGCATAATTAAATGAAACAAGTCAATAAAATCCTGATTATCATTTTAATAGTCTTTTAGTTGCTATGAGCCTATGCCGAGCTCGTTATATGCTGGGAGGGGTAGCCACCCCATCTAGCTACCATCCCATGCATGAACACACACGCTACATGGCCCACGACCTGTAATTACCGATATTTGCCATAAACTCACCCTCTCAGTATCACAAGTGCATAATGAGCCATCTTCTGCCACTGCACCCTGTCACCCCTTTCAGCATGGGGGCAGGTGTTCAATCTTTCAGGGGTACTGCCTTGTACCGAATTGAGTCGGCCCCGGTTGCGTTCTAGCGCATGGTGTTCAGATACTCAAGTCGACCAAGGTTCCCAATAGTAATTTTAAAGGATGCGGCCCCATGTCGGACTGAGTCAATTCCTTAACCCCGGTTGCACTCGGTGCATGGTGGTTGAATGTGGGCTCAGGCCTGACTAGGGCTGCCGACAAGGGAAAATATAACATTTTAAATAATTATATAGACCTGGATAATTTGTAAGTGAACACGCACGTGTGAGCAACGATCCTAATCTGAACGAGAACATAAAATTATACATATGTATAATTTTATTCGAGTAGCAATGCATGCAACTAAATGACTAATATATATATATCACTATTAAAATTCAACAATAATAAATATTAAATTATTCATGTGATATAATCATTTAAATCCTACTTTACATTTTAAATTTATTATCTAAATCATAATTCACACTTCACTGATGATAAAGTAATTATTAACTTATTAACAAGTATTTAATTTTCCTTTGCGGTGATGATTACTTAACAAGTATTTAATTTTTTTTAAAAATAATTATTAACTTATTAACAAGTATTTTAAATTCTAATTCAAAGATATTACTAATACAGTTATTTTAAATTATTCAACTAAATTAAGTTTTGAACTTTATTTATTTTTATTATGCTATCTAGCTTCAACGCTTGTGATTTTTAACCTATTTTAATTTAATAACCTATTTTCGACCTTACTAACTCGTTATTCAAATAATCACTTTATTTACCTAATATTAAATTTAATATGGTGAAGGTAAAATCTTTATTTTATTAATTACTTATAATCCTCCGATTTAATTTAATCGCCTGTAGTACGTCGATAAATTATCGACCGTTTATCATTACCGTTTTTTATTACTCGTGGCGTTTTCGTACAATAATTAATTAGTTTAGTAACTTTACCCATAGCTCAATAAAATGATTATTTTTTAAAGATTTATTACGAGTTAGTATTATTTTTTACTCAGAGTCGTATCGAGTCAACCCATATTTAATAAACTGCCATCTTCTTCTTCTCCAACGTCCTTCTCCTACCTTCTTCTTTGCACCAAAAACAGATCTGTCTTTATTCTTCTTCAACCCAAAACCAGATCATGTCCTTGCCTAACTTCTTCCCTTCCGTAGCAATCCAATTGGAAGCCTAAGCTCGTGCATTACAGCAACTATCCAAGGCGAATCATGTTCTGCACCAAGGCGCGCGTTATTTGGCCAGCAGCACCGCTAGGAACACTCCCCTTCTATTCTTCAGTCCAAAGCTGCTCACTTGCGGAGGTCATTATAGGAACTTGCCGGGTCGTTACAGGTGGTATCAAAGCAACCTGGTTACGTGTTAGATGGTGGGCTGGACTAGGGATGTTGGCTAGGCTGCCGGTCATGGGCCAGAAAGGTTGTGGGCTGGGGCTAGCAACGGGTGAAGTATAGGCATTTCAGGGATGAAATTTCCTAAGGTGGGTGGATTGTGAGATCCCTCAACTTAGTCGTACATCTAATACCTACTGGGAGAAGATCTTGTGTGTAAGTGAGAATGGACTATAGATCTTGAAGTTGGTTAACCATTTTAAAGAAATGACTTAGGCCCATTACGTTGCACTTTGGACCGGGTCGTTACACCACCCCATCCAGCTACCATCCCATGCACGCGTACACACGCTACATGGCCCATGGCTTGTAGTTACCAATGTTTGCCATTGACTCACCCTCTCAGTATCACAAGTGCATAATGAGCCGTCTTGCGCCATTGCGCCCCGTCACCCGTTTTGGCATGGGAGCAAGTGTTCAATCTTTCAGGGGTGCTGTCTTCTGCCGAATTGAGTCGACCCCAGTTGCATTCAGGCACATGGTGGTCAGATACTCAAGTCGAAAAAGACTCTCACATAGTACTATAAACAGTTCGGCCTCCGTGTCGGACTGAGTCAATTCCTTAATCCCGGTTGCACTCGGTGCATGGTGGTCAAATCTGGGCTCAGGCCAACCAGGGCTGCAAACAAGGGAAAATACAACATTTTAAATAATTATACGGACCTGGATAGTTCGTAGAGTGAACTTGCAACCGCGACCAACGATCCTAATTTAGACGAGAACATAAAATTATACATAAGTATAATTTTATTTAAGTAGAAATGCATGCAACTATCAACAATATTAAATATTAAATTCTCAACAATCTAGTGAGATAATTAATTATTCATGTGGCATAACTATTTAAGTCCTACTTTACCTTTTAAATTAATTATCTAATCATAATTAACACTTAACAAATGATAAAAAATTATTAAATCATAAACAAGTATTTATTCCTTTGCGATGATAATTACTTAACCACGATCTTGACGATTTAGTTTATGGTTATAATTTTAATGCTATCCTTATTCATAGCAATTTAATTAATTTAGTTGTTCGATTAAATTATTGAAAATAATTTGTATTACTCTATTCAAAGATATTACTAATACAATTATTTTAAATTATTCAACTCAATAAAGTTTAAAACTTTATTTATTTTATTATGTTGTTTATGTTCAACGCTTGTGATTTTTACCCGATTTTAATTTAATAACCCATTTTCTACCTTACTTACTAGTTATTAAAATAATCACTTTATTTGCCTAGTATTAAATTTAATATGGTAAAGGTAAAATCTTTATTTTATTAATTACTTATATTCATCCAATTTAATTTAATCGCTTGTATTACGCTCGATTAATTATCGATCGTTTATCATTACCATATTTTTTATTACTCGTGGCATTTTGTACAATATTTAATTAGTTTAGTAACTTTACTCTTAACCCATTAAAATGATTACTTTTAAATATTTATTGCAGAGTTAGTATTATGTTTTACTCAAGTCGTATCGAGTCAACCCATATTTACAAAACTTGCCATCATATTCATCCCCAACGTCCTTCTTCTCCAACCTTCTTCTTTACATCATAAAACAGGTCCTGGTGTCTTCTTTCTTCAACCCAAAACCAGATCACTTTCTTCCCTAATGCTTCCTTCCCGAGCAATCAATTGAGCATAAAGCTCGTGCTTTATAGCAACTATCCATGTCCAAACTCTAATCTGCACCAAGACGCGACTCCTGGCCAGCAGCACCGCCGGGACTGCAAGGTGATCTCCGTCCAGCCAGCAACACCACGGGAAACTCTTCCCTTCTCCCTGCACGACAACCCAACGTCAAGGCCAAGCGCTGTGAGCATGCACGGCGTGAGCCTCCTTGAAGTCTGCCCACAAACCGCTGTAACTCCACCGCCCATCGGCAGCAAGGGTCCAGGCGAGCCATCCCTTCGACCAGCAACTAGAGAGTCATCGGGGGTGTGAGGGGATGCCTTGAAATCTTTGTTTCGGTCGCCCATCAAGCCAAAATTCAGACCCATCGGCCATGGCAAAATGCTAGTTTCCAGTTTAGTATTAGTTTTTTAATTGTTGATTACAGACTTGGTTTCTCATGTTTATCAAGCTTATTATCAATTAAAAGAATATGCACGCAAAAAATTAAGACCAGGGAGCTAGGAAGGATGCCCAAGCAAAGAGGGAAGGGTGCAGCACCGAGTGAAGAAGAGAAGAAGAAAATGCGTAACGAAGGCTAGAGGTGAGGAGGACGTCCCTCATAAAAACAAAAATGAAGCGATGGCTCGCGTATGGTGAAAAAGCTCCAACACCATCGTCTCGTCTGATCGGGTAAATAATTATACAGGGTGGATAATGTAGCCTTCACGATTTGGTACTTTCCCGTACCCGCGTTCGGTCCCTTCCCCGACCAGTGTCGAATATATTATATATATTCGCAGTGCTTTACGATCTCCCCAACCTAGAAATATTTGCATCCCCAAAATAACCATGCCAAGACGTGGGAACAATCGCGGTTGATTTTATCTTCGAGAGATCAGTTCATGCTACTGGTGATAAGAATCTACTGCCATGAATGAGGCTAGAGTATTTCCTTGCCATGTCTTGTTTAGTCTCCCATGCTAGCTTCTACTGACCACTGATTTTCACAATACTTTTTACACAAAGGAATTTTGTTGTTCCTAAGTGACTTTATCTTCTCTTGCAAGGATTGTGAAAAGCACATGATTTTTTATTAGAAAACTCGGGCACTAAATATTATGAAATAAATATAGATGAACCGATATGGATTTGGTTAGTCGACTGGTCATGGTTCGACTTAAGGTCTACTAGAAAATACTTATTCGTGAATCAGGTGATGGGGTGTGAGAATTTAATGAAGGAACTCATTGGAACCCGGAAATACCTATGGATGATGGGGTATGAGAATTTAATTGAGGGAGTGGTTGAAGTGTATATATATGCAGGAGGAGGGAGTAACATCCTCATCTCCGTCCCAGGCGACCTCCCCATTACTGTGTGAGTATTTCATCCCTCATCTTATTTGTTTCCATTTGGATTCTTGCATGCAAAGTTTTGTTGGAGACGCCATTGTAAAGTTGCTAGATCCCTAGCGTCTGCTCATGGGTTTCATGTCGACTGCTTGGTATGAACTGCTGCGACTCTTTGGGATCGGGTGTTTGTTTTGTGTTTTGATAATGGATATCTGTCAGAATGGACCTGACGAGCCAATAATGGATATGTCAGAATGGCACAATGGACCTGACAGCCAATAATGGATATGCTCGGAATGGACTCTGACAGCCAAAAATGGGTATGTCAGAATGGACCTGACAACCAAAAATGATATGTCAGAATGGACCTGACAGCCAAAAATGGATATGTCAAAATGGACCTGACAGCCAAAAATGGATATGTCAGAATGGACCTGACAACCAAAAATGGATATGTCAGAATGGACCTGACAGCCAATAATGGATATGTCAGAATGGACCGGACAGCCAAAAATGGATATGTCAGAATGGTCCGGACAACCAATAATGGACATGTCAGAATGGACCTAACAGCCAAACAATGGATATGTTAGAATGGACCTGACAACCAAAAATGGATATGTCAGAATGGACCTGACTGCCAAAAATGGATATGTCAGAATGGACCTGACTTCCAATAATGGATATGTCAAAATGGACCTGACAGCCAATATTGACTAATCTCCATATGACCTGGGAGACCACCTAATCTCAGAATGAACTAGGAGACAAACTTTTAATCTCAGAATGACCTGAGAGCCTATAGAACTACATTGAGCTTGATCCCGACATGGGTATGTAGGCTAATCAAGATTGATTGATTTCAGCTCACCTAAGGAAAAATTACCATTATGGTTGGTGGTTCTTTTACAAACACAGGGTAGGAGAATGGAAAATAAATTGGACTTCCTTTTATTATCTTGTGTTATACATGTGGCTTTAGGAAACGATCCAAGACAGTGGAACTATTATTATTATGTCTTGAGTAACCATAATTTACTTTGAATGAGTCATATTTATGGTTTTAATAGAAATCATGTAACATATAAGTAACGCCCGGACCGGTTAGAGCTGGTTGTTACAGGGTTGGTTTGGTATAATTTCGAGTAACGCCTAGCCAGCTAGGCCCACAATATTGTGAAAAAATGGTGGGTTGTTACAAGGATGCAAATCGACTTTTCCTCGTAGGTTAAATTTGATTGTAGCTTTAAGTCTTCAAAATTTGTGATTATATGATCTTCATCTCGCACATATTTCTTTAGCATTGACACATGGAAAACATTGTGTACTCCAACTAGCCTTCGTGGTAATGCTAGTCTATATGCAAAATTTCCAACTCGATCCAGGATTGGGAACGGTCCCATGACTTGAACAAGAAATGGCTAGGAAATACCCTAGCCTATTTGTGGCATAAGATTCTTATTATTGTAATAGCATGAACTGATATTGGAGAAATAAAATTGATCATGATGGTCCTGTTGCCGTTATAATATTTCAGGGTCGAAATAATTCTAAGTTGGGGGGATTGTAAAGACTGTGGAAAAAAAAAGTAAAAAATAATATATTCGATGCGGTCCGGGAAGGACTGAACATTGGAGAATTATTATTATTCTCTACCTAGTTAATATATTTTATTATTTACCCGGTTAAATGAAATATGGGTGTAGGGGTATTTTCACATACCCTAGCCGTCATTTTCATTTTTATAATTTTGAAAGAGGATGCCATTTTTGGTATAAGGGGGGCGTCTTCCTCACCTTAGCCGCCTAGTTCTCCTCTTCCTTACCGGTGCTTCTTCCTTGCTTGGGTATCCTTCCTATCTCCCTCTTTTTAATTTTCTTGCATGCATATTCTTTTAATTGATAATAAGCTTGATAAACATGAGAAATTAAGTCTGTAATCAACAATAAACAACTAAAACTAAACTATAAACTGAAATTCGCCATGGCCGATGAGTGCAAGAATTTGGGCAAGGATGGGTGACTGTAAACAATTGCAAGGCAGCCGATGACCTCTCTGGCTGCTAGGTCGATGGGATGGCTCGCCTAGACCCTTACTGCCGATGGGTGGTGGAGTTACAGCTGTTTGTGGGTGGAATTTCATGGATGAACACTGATTCCAGACACCTATGCCAGTTCGCCGGCCAAGGCTCACGCCGTGCATGCTCACAGCGCTTGGCCTTGATGTTGGGTTGTCGTGCAGGGAGAAGGGAAGAGTTCCTGGTGGTGCTGCTGGCTGGACGGAGATCACCTTGCAGTCCCAGTGGTGCTGGCCAGGAGTCACTTCTTGGCGCAGAACAGAGTTTGGACGTGGATAGTTGTTGTAAAGCACGAGCTTTATGCTTCCAATTGAATTGGTAGCGAAGGGAAGTAGTTAGGGAAGAAAGTGATCTAGTTTTGGGTCGAAGAAGAAGACGCCAGGACCTATTTTCTGGTGTTAAGAAGAAGGTAGGAGAAGAAGGACGTTAGGGAAGAAGAAGATGGGAGTTTTGTAAATATGGGCTGACTCTATACGGCTCGAGTTAAAAATAATACTAACTTGTAATAAATCTTTAAAAATAATTATTCAAATGGGTTATAGGTTAAAGTTGCTAAACTAATTAATTATTGGACGAAATCGACATGGACATAAGTAATAAAAAAATATGGTAATGATAAACGGTAGATGATTAATCATCATACTATAAACAATTAATTTTAAATCGGATGTTTATAAGGGATTAATGAAATAATTTAATCGAACAACTTAATTAATAAAATTGCTATGAATAATGATAGCGATAAAAAATTATAACCATAAACTAAATCATTAAGATCGGGTTAAGTAATTACCACCGCAAAGGAAAATTAAATACTTCTTTATAAGTTAATAATTACTTTATCATTAGTGAAGTGTGAATTATGATTTAGATAATAAATTTTAAATGTAAAGTTGGATTTAAATGATTATATCACATGAATAATTTAATATTTAATATTGTTGAATTTTAATAGTGATATATATATTAGTCATTTAGTTGCATGCATTGCTACTCGAATAAAAATATACTTATGTATAATTTATATTCTCGTTCAGATTATGATCGTTCGTCACAGCTACGAGTTCACTTACAAACTATCCAGGTCCGTATAATTATTTTAAATGTTGTATTTTCCCTTGTTGGCAGCCCTGGTCGGTCGAAGCCCAGATTCGATCACCATGCACCGAGTGCAACTGGTGTCATGGAATTAACTCAGTCCGACACAGGGCGGCACCCTTAAAATTACTATGTGGGAGTCTTGGTCGACTTGAGTATCTTACCAACATGGGCCGGAATGCAGCCGGAGTCGACTCAATTCGGCACAAGGCAGCACCCCCTGAAAGATTTAACATTTGCCCCCATGCCGAAAAGGGTGACAGGGCACAATGGCGCAAGATGGCTCATTATGCACTTGTGATACCGAGAGGGAGAGTCAATGGCAAATATCGGTAACTATAAGTAGTGGGCCCCGTAGCATGTGTGCGCATGCATGGGATGGTAGCTGGATGGGGTGGCCACCCCTCCCAGCATATAACAAGCTCGGCATAGGCTCATAATGACTGAAAGACTCTTGAAGCGATAGTACGGATTTTATTGACTTGTTTCATTTAATTGTGAGATCCCTCAACTTAATCCCACATCTAATACCTACTAGGAGAAGATCATGTTTATAAGTGAGAATGGACAATAGATCCTTAACTTGGGTTAACCATTTTAAAGAAATGACTTAGGCCCATTACGTTGCACTTTGGGATGGGTTGTTATAGGTGTTATCAGAGCCAGGTTTCCCACAAGCACACATTTTATGACTCATGTACCTTGTCGAAAAGTCCAATAATTATCTTTTCCCCCTGTGTTGTGTTATTAATTAACAAATTCATTTGCTAATAAACCTAAGTCAAAATTGAGCAAGAACATGTTAATGAACCACGATGGTTCGATGTTTCAGATGGCAGGCACATGTAGACAGTCAAACCGATCTACCCAGTCAAATTCGAACACAGAGAATGTGTTGGCCCAGATCCTGACGGCCATACAGGGACTTACGCAGGCTTTAGAAAATTTAAATTCTGTGGTTCAGAATATTGTTCAGCGGTTACCGGGAGTGGTAGCAGGGAATGGAGCCTCAAACTCAGCAGTGGGGTCCCAGAACCACCCTAGATGGTGGTCAGGGAAGTGCCCAAGGGCGGGCAGGGTTAGCTGACCCGGGCGAGCGAGGGGAGCGTACAAACCCACCTAGTGCCACCGGTAGTCCGACAATTGTTGCCGCCAACTGTTGATGATAGTGACTGGTACACTGTGGAAAAGTTTAGGAAAAATGGAGCTGAGATATTTATTGGAGGGATCGATCCAATGAAGGCGGAAAGCTGGATAGACATTCTAAAAAGCGTTTAGGGCTCTATGTGTGCCCCACCGCCATCAAGTGAGGTTGGCAACATGCCTGCTTCAGGAGGAAGCAACTTACTGGTCGAAATCCATGGAAAAAATTACATTCCATCGACGTGAGATTTCTTCCGTCACGTGGGCAGAATTTGTGGCAGCTATCCTAACCAAACAACTCAACTGTACATTATTTGGTGAGGGTTGTAAAGTCTTTTTAGTTAACTTAGTTGGGTCTAAGTCAAAACCCAAAGAGTTGTCCATGATTCCTGTGGTAGTAGAGTTTCCCGAAGTATTCCTAGATGAACTTCTAGGGTTACCTTATGGCTCCAATAGAACTCAAGGAATTAAAGAGTCAACTAGAAGAGTTGTTGCAAGCAAGTTTCATCTGACCAAGTACTTCACCCTGGGGAGCCCCTGTTCTTTTTGTGAAGAAGAAAGATGGATCACTTCGGCTGTGTATCGACTATCGAAAAATCAATCAAGTGACAACCAAGAATCGGTACCCCTTACCAAGGATTGATGACTTGTTTGATCAGCTAAAAATAGCCGGAATATTTTCTAAGATAGACTTGCGGTTTGGTTATCACCAGTTGCGAGTAAAGGAGTCAGATATACAGAAAAGGACTTTTCAAACTCGGTATGGGCATTTTGAGTTTCTTGTTATGCCTTTTGGTCAAACAAATGCACCAGCAACCTTTATGTCACTCAAGAACACAATATTCAAGGCATACTTGGACAAGTTTATTATCATGTTTGTGGACGCCATTCTGGTCTATTCAAATAATTAAGAAGAGCATGTGAAGCACCTATCCATTACTCTTCAAGTTCTAAGAGAAAATAAACTATTCGCCGACCTCTCAAAGTGCGACTTCTGGTTGAAGGAGGTCAACTTCCTTGGTCATATTATCTCAAAAGGCCAGAAATTACAGTGGATCCATAGAGAGTGAAAGCAGTCATTGATTGGCCTCAACGCAAGTCAATCACTGACATTAGAAGCTTCCTTGGCTTAGAGGGTTACTACAAGAATTTCATTAAAGGCTTCTCCTTAGTAGCATCGCCGATGACCAAACTCACAAGGAAGGGAGTCAAGTTTGAATGGAGTAGTAAGTGTGAGGAGAGTTTCCAGTCTCTAAAGAAGATTCTAACAACTGCACCAGTCTTGACACTGCCAAATGGTAATGAAGGATTCATAGTCTTTAGTGATGCATCTCTGTTGGGTTTAGGATGCATCCTTATGCAAGAAGGTAAGGTGGTAGCCTATGCCTCTCGAAAATTGAAGATTCATGAAAAAAATTATGCAACCCATGACTTGGAACTGGCAGCAGTGGCTTTCGCCCTAAAGATTTGGAGACACTACTTGTATGGAGCCCAATTTGAAGTCTTCACTGACCACCAGAATTTGAAGTATATCTTCACCCAGAATGACCTTAACCTTTGATAGAGGTGGTGGATAGAATATTTGAAGGACTACAACTTCCAAATTTTGTACCATACAAGGAAAGCGTATGTGGTAGCCGACGCATTGAGTCGAAAGGGCAAAGTGGACAAAAGTCAGCAGCTAGCTAGACTTTGGGCCATTTCAGACATAAGTAGTAGCTATCAACCCAGTGGAGCAACTAACAAGCTTACTGGCAGATGTGGTTGTTTCCAATGATTTAGTTGATCGTGTTAAGCTAGCACAAATGGGTGATGGGGAGCTGAATAAAATCTTGGACAAGATTCCAATAGTGTGATCAGATTTAGAGGAAGGTTGTGTGTACCCAAGGATAATGCACTAAGGTGGAATATCTTGGAAGAGGCTCATTCACTCAAAGTTCTCGATACACCCTGGAGTTACTAAAATGTATCAGGATTTAAAGCGAACTTACTGGTGGATTGGGATGAAGAGGGATGTTGTGGATTTTGTCTCCAAGTGTCAGACTTGCCAATAGGTCAAAGCCCAACATCAACTACCTGGAGGACTATTGCAACCCTTAGAAATACCAACTTGGAAATGGGAGTGTGTCCCATGTGATTTTATTGCAAAGCTCCCAAGGACTGAGAAGAAGCATGACTCCATATGGGTAGTTGTGGACCGACTAAGTAAGGTAGCTCACTTCATCCCCACGAAATCAATCAGAATGGTGGAATACCTGGTAGGACTATATGTTGACAATATTGTCAAATTGCATGGGATTCCAAAGGAGATATTCTCCGATCGAGATCCCCTATTCACCTCACATTTCTGGGAAGTTTTCCAAAAAGCCATGGGAACTCAAATAAAGTTGAGTACAACATATCATCCCCAAACTGATGGTCAGAGTGGGAGGACTATTCAAACTTTGGAAGAATTGTTAAGAGCTTGCATTCTTGACTGGGGAGGTGACTGGGAGAAACACTTTGCCTTAGCTGAATTCACCTACAATAACTCTTACCAAGCCAGTATAGGGATGGCACCATTTGAAGCCTTATATGGTAGGCCCTACAGATCTCCATTGCGCTGGCTAGAGTTTACCAAAGCAATTATAGTCGGACCAGAGATGGTAAGAGAAGCAACTGAAGAGGTGAAACTCATTCCGTAACGACTTAAGGCAGCTCATGATCGACAGAAGAGTTATGCTGATACTCGAAGGAGGGACCTAGAGTTCCAAGTTGGGGAGTTTGTGTACCTAAAGACATATCCTAGGAAGGGGGTGATCAAATTTAGAACATCAGGGAAGTTGAAGCCAAGATTTATAGGACCATTTCCAATCCTGGATCGAGTTGGAAATTGTGCATATAGATTAGCATTGCCACCAAGCCTAGTTGGAGTACACAATGTTTTCCATGTGTTAATGCTAAAGACATATGTATGAGATGAAGGTCATATGATCACCAATTTTGAAGACTTAGAGCTACAATCAGATTTAACCTACGAGGAAAAGCCGATTCGCATCCTGGCAAGAGAAATAAAGACACTCAGGAAAAAGGAAATTCCTTTGTTAAAAGTATTGTGGAAAAATCAGGGGTCAGAGGAAGCTACATGGGAGACTGAACAAGAAATGGTAAGGACATACCCTAGCCTGTTTGTGGCATAGGAGTTTTATATTTGTAGTAGCATGAACTGATCCCGAAGAAATAAATAATATTAATCATGTTTGTTCTATTGGCCGTTATGATATTTCACGGACGAAGTAGTTCCAAGTTGGGGAGATTGTATTGACCGTGAAAAATAAAATAAAAATTTCGCGGACACGGTCTTGGAAGGACCAAACGTGGTATATTTTCTACCTCCGGTTAATTATTATATTTTATTATTTTCCCGGTTCCCGGGTTAAGTGAAATACGGGTGTTTTCACTTACCCTAACCGTCATTTCATTTTATTTTATGAAGAACGTCCTCCACCCTAGCCTTTATTCGCATCTTCTTCTCCTCTTCCTTGCCAGAGCGAGCATCCTCCTTGTTTTGGGTATTTTCCCTATCTTCTTTTCTTTTTCTTTCTTCCATTGGCAAGCACGTAGAGTTCATGGTTAGACATCACTATTCATTTATTTGTTGTTGTTGGTGGATATCATGATCTATTTAATAACAGTTGATTTTAATGTTATAAGTGGTTATAAAAAATTTATATTTATCTTAATTGATAATCGTGAGGATTAAGATTTTAAATCAATAAGAAAACAAACTAATTTTTACATGATTGAGATCCATGGCCAACGAGTTTCCCCGTTCGGCGAGATGGGCAAGCACAGGCAAAGCTTCGCCGGGAATCAGTGGCGACGGTCGTTCCTACTTCAGAAGATGATCCTACTCTCTTCGTCGATCAGTGTATGGTCGATCTTACATGTGTGGATGCCAGCCCGGGGTGGTAAATGGCAAGAACATAGGTGATGGCGGCAAAAAAAAATTCAGGCGACGGCAGTGGGTGAAGAAATCCAGGGTTCCAATCTGGCTGGGGAAGGTCGATAGACGGTTGAGAGTGTCGAGGTGACCACCCAATTGGGGCGGCAACGCTCGCCATTAGTGGAATCAGTGATATGAACGTGTCACTGGTGTGGCGATGCCGACATCACGGCTGATGGAAAGTGGCCGGGCTCGACCAGGGTGACACCGCAATGGCACGGCAGGGTTGGGCGGCGGGCTGGGCAGCAATGATTGACGGCGGCTGGAGACGATCACCGGCAGCGGTTGGAGGGCGGCTGCAGTCGGGAACAGAGGATGGCACCGGGGAAGAAGAAGAAGAAGAAAATTCCCTTGGGTGGCAAACTTATAAATAATGCTTGACTTGACACAGCTCTAGCTAAATAATAATACCAACTCGTAAATAACATCTGACTCGATACTGACTTTAGTTAAAAAAAATACAAACTCATAATAAATCTTTAAAAATAATCATTTTAATGGGTTATGGGTAAAGTTACTAAACTAATTAATTATTATACGAAATCACCACGAGTAATAAAAATATAGTAATGATAAATGGTCGATAATTAATCGGCGTACTACAAGCGATTAAATTAAATCGGACGGTTATAAGTGAATAATAAAATAAAGATTTTACCTTTATCATATTGAATTCAATATTAGGCAAATAAAGTGATTATTTTAATAATAAGTCAGTAATCTAGAAAATGGGTTATTAAACTATAATAGGGTAAAAATCGTAGGCATCGAACCTAAATAGCATAATGAAAATAAATAAAGTTCGAAACTATATTGAGTTGAATAATTTAAAATAATTGTACTAATAATATCTTTGAATTATGATAATACAAATTATTTTAAATAGTTTAATCGAACGACTTAATTAATTAATGATTTAATACCGTAAACTAAATTATCAAGACCGTGTTTAACTAATTAATATCTCAAAGGAAAATATACTAATAATAGTAATTAAATATTTGTTCATCAGTTAATAATTTTTTTATCAATTGTTGCGAATTAATTATGATTTGGTTAATTAATTTTAAATATAAAGTAGGGTTTAAATGATTATGTCACATGAATAATTAATTATCTCACTAGATTGTTGAGAATTTAATATTTAATATTTTTGAATTGTTACATGTTATGTTGTCAAATGTATATATGTATATATATATATATATATATATATATATATATATATTAGGCATTTAGTTGTATGCATTTCTACTCAAGTAAAATTATACTTATGTATAATTTTATGTTCTCATTCAGATTAGGATCGTTGGTCACAGCTGCGAGTTCACTTACGAACTATCTAGGTCCGTATAATTATTTAAAATGTTGTATTTTCCCTTGTTGGTAACCCTGATCGGCCTGAGCCCAAATTCGACCACCATGCGCTAGAATGCAATCGGGGTCAAGGAATTGACTCAGTCCGACATGGGGCCGCACATTCAAAATTACTATGTGGGAGTCCTTGTCGATTTGAGTATTGACCGTCATGCGCTGGAACGCAACCGGGGTCGACTCAACTCAACAGGGCAATACCCCCTAAAAGATTGAATACCTGCCCTAGGCCGAAAGGGGTGACATGGCGCAGTGGTGCAAGTAGACGCATTATGTACTTGTGATATCGAGAGGGTGAGTCAAAGGAAAATATCGGTAACTACGGGCCGTGGGCCACGTAGCGTGTGTGCACATGCATGGGATGGTAGCTGGATGGGGTGGCCACTCCTCCTAGCATATAACGACCTCGGCATAGGATCATAACAACTAAAAGTCTCATGAAACAATAATTGGGATTTGATTGACTTGTTTCATTTAATTATGCGGCTTAGTGGTTTTATCACTAACGCGGAATTTCTTCTGCAGGTGAGCAGCTTTGGACTGAAGAATAAATATGACCCAAGTTTGGTGAATTTATAATAAAAATTGGACTTTCTTATTATTCTCTTGTGTCATATTTGTGGCTGTGGGAAATTGTCCGAGACTGTGGGATAGTTATTTTATCTATTGTCATATGCATCAGAACATGTTCTATTTTTACAAATTATAAATTCTATACTTTTTTGCAGTATTAAAATTCATGTTATGGAATTATTTACCATGTTACAATTCATGTTCTTGAATGTTACATTTACATTAACTATATTTTTAGGTAACACCCGCTCCGGTTCAGGCGGGTCATTACATGTGGTATAAGAGCAACCTGGTTACGTGTTATATGGCTGGCTGGACTAGGGACGCTAGCTAGGCTGCCGTTCACGGACCAAACAAGGTCGTGGGCTGGGGTTAGCAACGGGCCAAGACTAGGGAGATTGGCTAGGCTGCCGGTCACAGGCCAAAGGAGGTCGTCGGCTAGGGCTACCAACGGGCCAAGGGTAGGCATTTCGTGGACTAAATTTGCTAAGGTGGGTTGATTGTGAGATCCCTCAACATAATCCCACATGTAATACCTACTTGGAGAAGATCCTGTTTATAAGTGAGAATGGACTGTAGATCTTTAACTTGGGTTAACCATTTTAAAGAAATGACTTAGGCACATTACATTGCACTTTGGGCCGGGTCATTACATTAATTATGCAGCTTAGTGGTTTTATCACTAACACGCAATTCCCACTACAGGTGAGCAGCTTTGGACTGAAGAATAGATGTGTGGTTGGTCGCTCTTTTACCAACTTAGGTATGGTGAATCGATAATAAAATGGACTTACTTTTTACCCTCTTGTGTTATAATTGTGGTTATAGGAAACGGTCTGAGACTATGAGACGGTTATTTTATATATTATTATATGTTATCAGAACATGTTTTAATTTTATGATTTATAAATTCTAGACTTATTTGATGTATTATGAATCATGTTGTAGAATGTTATTGTTACAACAAATTATATTTTTAAGTAACGCCTGGTCCAGTTCGGGCGGCTCGTTACAGGTGGTATAGAGCAACCTAGTTATGTGTTAGATGGTGGGCTGGACTACTGAACTAGGGACATTGGCTAGGCTGCCGTTCACGGGCCAAAGAAGATTGTGGGCTAGGGTTAGCAATGGGCCAAATGTAGGAATTTCGGGGACGAAATTTCCTAAGATGGGTGGATTGTGAGATCCCTCAATTGAGCCCACATCTAAGACCTACTGGGACAAGATCTTGTTTATAAGTGAGAATGGACTATAGATCTTTAACTTTGGTTAAACATTTTAAAGAAATGACGTCGGCCCATTACGGTGCACTTTGGGCTCGGTTGTTACACTACCATTCCATATATTGCTGCCATTAGTTGAAGTACCACCTATTTTGGAGCTAAAGCAACTTCTAAAACATCTCAAGTATACTTTCTTAGGACCTAATGACACACTTCCTATTATTATATCTTCAGTTCTAACAATGTTGCAGGAAGAGAAGTTGATTAGAATACTAAAGGATCACAAGTCAGCTATTGGTTGGACTATAGTAGACATAAAAGGCATCGATCCATCCTTTTGTATGCATAGGATCAACTTAATGGATGGATGCAGTCCAACTGTAGAGCACCAATGACGACTCAACCAGGAGTGATATACCTCATTGCTAATAGTACTTGTGTAAGTCCAGTACAATGGGTATGAAAGAAAGGATGTATAACTGCGGTAAAAAATAAGAAACAAGGGTTTGGCTATAGACGTTAAGCCAAATGCTTCTTGGGAGGCAAGTGCAAATTCAGTTATTCATGATAATCATCCACCGACTAATTGGTTGAGGGAGTTCTCTTTCAATTCTTTCTCTTTATTCTTTATTTTTATTTTTTCAACATTGAGGACAATGTTTAGTTTAAGTGTGGGGGGATGCCTTAATTTTGTGCATATTGTTCAAGCTCGACTCATGTTTAGATTTAGATATGCATATATATATATATATATATATATATATATATATATTCTTACATTTCTTGGGAAAACTTGAATAATTGATATGAGGGATAAACTAACAAAATGATTGCATTCGAGAGTTGGTTCTCTACCTTATATTATTTTCACAATCCTTTGGTTTAGATGATTTCAATGAATGTATTGCCATAGGAAAAATCCTTTAATCATAAGAATTTGCTTGACGGGCCTGGTTGTTTTAGGTTTGTCCAACCAATTTTCTTCTCTTAAAAAAAGGAGAGAAACAAAACAAAAATGAATAAATTAGAGCAATGACTACTTTGTTGAGTAACCGGGCCTTTGTAACTCAGTAATTAAGGGGGTTTGCATCAAAAGGTAAAACTAGTTATCTCTGTTTGCATATTGGCACTATGCTGAGTAACCGGGCCTTTGTAACTCAGTAATTATGGGGGTTCGCGTGAAAAGCTAAAGCTAGTTATCTCTATTTGCATATTAGTACTTTATTGAGTAATAGGGCCTTTATAACTCAATAATTATGGTGGTTCGCGTCAAAAGGTAAAGCTGACAACTTTTTAAAAGTTATGATATTTTGTAGTTATGATATTTTTCTCGGGACGCGCAAAAGTTAAAGTTTGGGGGTGTGTTAAGTGTTTAAAATATACAATATTTACCCATGTTTTTAATTTGATTTTGTACATCCCGGTGATAAATATTATTAATTAAGTGAATGTTTACTTTATTTTTTTAGTTAATTAATATTTTATTAGATATTTTTAATTTTGGGTTTTCAATGCAGAAAAAGATGAAACAAATTAAGCTTAGGAATTAAAAGGTCATGATACTTTGCCCTACCTAATTAAAGGAAGAATGTTAATGGTTTTAGGGTGCCTTACTTAAAGCTTGGTTCAGCAAGTCGAGGAGTTGCAAACTTGAATGGACACCAAAACTAATGAGACTACGTCAATTTGTGAACAGCCTTATTTGAATTCATGTATATAATGGTCATCTCATCTTTTGTATAAAAGGGTAGTCATTTTTGTTTGGGATATCTCAACTCTTGGCTTAGGAGTTTAGTGAATTAAATAGTTCTACTTGTTGTAATTTTTAGTACATTTTATAATATAAGTTCATTTCTTTTTCATCATGTTCTTTACTTTTATTTGGGAGTAGTCCTTTATTTCCTTCTAGAGAAGAGTAGAACTTAACATGGTTTAATTGAGTTCATTTCAACCTCTTACTCTTTTATTCAATCGGATTGTTTGAATTATCATGGTCTTAATACTAAGCTTAGATTGATCGCCTATTTCTTAGATCATGAGGTTTAATTAGATTAGTCATTGATAATTCATCATACGACGAGTCTTTTGACTTGTTCGTCGTTCTAGTGCGGGAGATGCACAATACCATATGCGATTGTAAGAGAAATCTTAATGAGTTATTTTGTTGATTAATTAATTATCCCCGGGAGGTAAAAATTGAGGCAAAATAATATAAGAATCAAGGAGCGGGAGCCACCATATCATATAATTAGCCTAGATCAAAATCCGAGGGAATAGAAGATAAGAGTAAGATATAATGAAGATTAATTTCATATTCCGTGAAATTTGACTCTAGAACTGTGAGATCCCTCAACTTAATCCCACATATAATACCTACTGGGAGAAGATCATGTTTATAAGTGAGAATGGACTATAGATCTTTAACTTAGGTTAACCATTTTAAATAAATGACTTAGGCCCATTACATTGCACTTTGGGTTCAGTAGTTATAGGTGGTATCAGAGCAACCTAGTTACGTGTTAGATGGTGGGCTACACTAGGGATGTTGGCTAGGCTGCCGGTCATTGGCCAAAGTAGCTCGTGGGCTGGGGTTAGCAACTGGCAAAGTGTAGGAATTTCGTGGACGAAATTTCCTAGGGTCGGTGGATTGTGAGATCCCTCAACTTAATCCCACATCTAATACCTACTAGGAGATGATCTTGTTTATAAGTGGGAATGGACTATAGATCTTTAACTTGGGTTAACCGTTTTAAAGAAAGGACTTAGACCCATTACGTTGCATTTTGAGCCGGGTCGTTACAAATGGTATCAGAGCAACCTGGTTACGTGTTAAATGGTGGGCTGGACTAGGGGCATTGGCTAGGCGGCTGGTCACGAGCCAAAGAAGATCGTGGGCTAGGGTTAGCAACGGGCCAAGTGTAGGAATTTTTGGGACGAAATTTCCTAAGGTGGGTGGATTGTGAGATCCCTCAACTTAATCCCACATCTTGTACATACTGGGAGAAGATCTTGTTTATAAGTGAGAATGGACTATAGATCTTTAACTTAGGGTAACCATTTTAAAGAAATGACTTAGGCCCATTACGTTGCACTTTGGGCCGGGTCGATACCAGAACAAAATTTATCTTAAACTAAAAATCTTTTTTGTTGTTGCTTTGCTCTTAGTTCTATTTTCTATTATTAACATAAGTAAATTTATCTCTCTGTGGGACGATACGTGAAAATTTAGCATTATATTACTTGTTTCGACCAGGTATACTTGCACATCATGGAAATTATTTAAACAATATATCTCCCAAGAAACTTAATCAAAATCTTGACTATCATAATGGAAAAAATATAGCTTGAATCCGAGTTTTACACCCAAAGTTATAACCATCTTATGATAGGTGTGCAGAAAATCCGGAAACTAGGTTTTGGGGGTGGGGCGCCTATGCATTGGGAATCAGCGTTGTGGTGCTCACAGCCCCGGCTTTAAGAGCTATGGTGTTCGGCCACAGATCATTGTATTTTTTTACAAACGCCACCACGCTGTATCAGTGATGGGTGCTAAGGCAAACCCTAACTTAATTTCTTTGTTTCTCATAAGTTTTTATCCTATTTTAGTTAAACAAAGTTTGGGTTTTCAAGCTTTCTGAGTAGAAAATCATGGATTATAACAAGTTTTTAATCCATTATGATTTACTCTACTATCTAATGATTTTTCTCAAGTAGGTAAACTACATGCAATTCATAAACTTGTTCTATACATATAACAAATCATGTAAACAAAATATATTGTTCTATCTTATGATTTGCATAATTATAACATTAACCTCTTGTCTAAACATTAAAACATACCATCATAGTCAATCATAGATCATGTTCTTAGTTTTTAATAACAAGTCTATGTTATTCTTCCTTGAAGCTTGAATTAAACATGAACTTGCATCAAAATTATACATAATACGATATAACAAACCATATAATATTATAATTTATGATATTCATGCATGACCTCCATGATATTAACATCTACGTTATGATTACTAACCTTTAACCTTGTTCTTTTCTCCTAGAAAACAAGTCCTATTGATCCTTCCTTGGACAACAGGCAAAAATTTGATCTAACCTTGCCA
Source organism: Piper betle (assembly GCA_033002965.1). NCBI lineage: Eukaryota > Viridiplantae > Streptophyta > Magnoliopsida > Piperales > Piperaceae > Piper > Piper betle. The sequence goes on along the minus strand of JAURVB010012562.1, from coordinate 41,715 downwards.
AAACTTGAACAATTAAAGGTAGGAAGGGGTTTTCTACACAAGGAAACCAAGGAAGAAGGAGAAGAAGGGGTTGACACTGCACCAAAAGAGGGAGAGCGGAACCAACATTGAATACAATTTGGGGAAAAGGGAGATCGTCCACTTATGTCCTTATATACTCCCCTACCCGTCATATCTCCAATTACCCACTTCTTCGCTCACATAGGAGAACATATTAAAGAGCTTCTACTTGTTTACTTAAACCATTCGCCTTCTATGCAACTAAAACTCCTAACAAATTTACACAATGTTGAACACCTCATCTAAGATGAATATAGGCCTTTTCCTTAACCAAAATTGACTCGTAGAAACAATTTATGTACCAAATCACTCTGAACATGTGTGCTCCACTTAGATTATCCAATCAATTAACGTTAAGCGTCTAACCATGCATTGTAACACCCCAATTTCGGTTCACCTAAGAACCAAATAAAAAATGTTACAATCGAGACGAGTCATGTTTAAGATTGATGGTTAGTAAGACTTGATCAATAAAATAGATAGACTCTTAGTGTCATGAGAATGGAAGACATTGTTCAATATTTATCAAAACACATCAAAGATAAATAAATGTAAGAAAGTAAATAATGCGTTGAGCTCAAGTGTGTGTAGCATTTATCCATCCTCCCACGAAAGTCAACTCAAGATTTTAAGACCTACATATATAATATGAAAAATGTCAGTAATGAATGTTACTGGTCCAAAAAATAACTAATACAATCTGGCAAATGGGTATTCTATTACCCATGAAAACTTATAAAACTTCAAGATTGCCTCGTACTGGGTGGTAAGCAAAAATACTTAAGCAAGTGTCAGCTCACATTCATGACTCATAATCATATTTAATACAAACAACACTTATGCCCTCACACCTTCCACAGTACTCAAGTGGCAAAAGGAACAGTTAAGTTAGTGCTACAAATTCTGAAAATACATTCCGGGTTTAAGGAGTACAGTGTGATTCATACATATCTCTATACCGCTTACTCTCTTATTCGTGAAATCTGTAAAAATATGCGTACTTATATAATAGGCTTATGAAAGAGGCTTGTATCATATATTTCTAGAACTTCAGTTCGAAAACGAACAATGGATCTCATAGTTGTAGTTTTATTAAACATGTGTAGAAAACACCGCTAAATGGCCTGACATCGGAGGGATGCAACAAAACGCTGCTGAAGCCATCGTACGTATAAAACACGATTAAACTCGACACACAAAGAGTCAAGCAAAGAGGGAGAGTCATACGGACTAGTGGTCCAACCTCCAAGCGTATCTCTATATGATGCATGCTCGTGATCTGTGCTCATATCATCAATACATCCTAATAAAAATGGACTATACTAAATAAACATACCTCTAAACACAACAAATAAATCGAGACATAATAAAGAAAATAACAAATAACAAATAATCAATAAATAAATACATACAATCATGAACAAATAGATAATAAATACATAAAAACAATCAATACTCTAATCATAAAATAATAATATCATGTACTATATATATAAGTGACTAAACACGAGTAAATATTATATATACTTGTGTTAGTAATCATATAAGCAAATAAATAAATAAATACATAATCATTATATAAATAAATAAATATTTAATTTTAATTAATCATAAATAATAATAATAATATCATAGTCATCGTTATAGAATACAAAATTAAATACAATTAAATAATAACATACATGCAACGAATAAGTAAACAAATAAATAAATAAATATATAAAATTTAGTAAACATAAAAAGACTAACATTAATAAGAAAATATAATATTAATAATAACAAATAATCATGTAAATTGACATCATATACGATAAACATATAAATAAAATAATAATAATAATGAATAAATAAATAAATAATAGATAAACAAACAAATAAATAAAAACAATTATAACATCAAATTATGCTAAATAATGTGAATATTCATATAAACTAATGTAAGGGTTTCCGAATTACCAAAAATGGTCGTAAAATGGTTGAAATTAAGCTGAAATGGCAAACCCAGTCAACCCGAGTGAGTCGACCGAGTCAAGTCGAGTCGACTCAGCAGAGTCATTAAACAGTGGTGACCATGTAGCTGGATGCGGCCACGGGCTCGGGATTGACCACGGACACAAAAGGGTGAACAGTACTTGATCAAGCAGACATGAACACGGGCAAGCGACGAAAAATGGCCAGACTGACACGAACACAGGCAGGTGAATGTGAACAGGGTAACCGGGCCAAACAGGGGCGGCGGTGCCCATCACCGAAAAATGCTGATAGTGGCACGACTGGGGTGGCCGCTTGTCAAGATCGACAGGGGGCGTGATGGCGGAGGTGCTTGTGGTGACAACCGAAAAACAGCAAGAAAGGGGGACGGATCTTTGCCGGGTGCAGCGACGTTGCCGTAGGCGATCGCGGCCACAACAGTGGACGGTGTTGGTCTAAAACCGTAGATCTCGGCAAGGGGAAGCCGGCGGGGTGGTTTGCTTTGCCGGAGAACACTCACCGGCGCCAAAAAACAGCACAAGCGGGTGGTGGCGGCTGCAAAAGTAGACCATGAAAACGTCGTCGCCAGCAGAAATTGAGGTGGCGCCGGTGGCAATCGTGTGTACGGACTGATAGTCGGCCGCGAGGTGGTCACCGTTATACCAATCCAGTGGCTCGGAGCAAGGCGGAGATTAACCGGCGGCGAGCTGAAGTAATGGCGGCGTTAATAGAGTGAAATCGTGGAAAACCGTGGAAGATCTAGGAAAATAATATTGTGAAGCCAGGGCTGATGTGGATGGCTCAGATCTGAACGTTCGACAACTCGTGGTCTAGTGGGACCCACCTACATGTATATGAAATATACATAAAAACAAAAAGCTCGGATCGAGACTCTCTGAACTCGAAACAGACTTGAGTCCTAAAATTGACTCTATAGGTGGGAATTGAGGCAGGAATGGTAAATGGACCTCGAAACCCTAAATGCAACAAGTTGGGTCCATGGGCACAATCCGATGGTACGAAATCCCAAAGGGATACTAAATGCTGCAACAACCAAGTTCTAAGCCTAAAATCCTGGCCAACTCATAAAAATCATATTTATACCTCGTGTATACACTGATAACTCATGTCCTACTGTATCATAACTTAAAATATCATATGCATGACAGACATACTTAACCTCCATCACATTCTCACATGGCCATCTGGGCCTCATACTCATATTCATAAAATTATTTTGGGTCGAGCTCGCTCAAATCGACTCAAAACTAGTTCAAACCTCGTAAACTACAAGCAAATAAACCCCTACCCAAAGTTGGTGTTTTATATGCGTTAACAGATATTTTAACCTGAAGGACACCTTATACACGATATGGACTTGATTCACATGTGACCATGTCCAACCTTGTAAAGACCATGGAAAAAAAATTAATATATTCGACTCGGGCAGGGAAGGATCGAACGTTAGATAATTAATATTAATTATATTATATTCTCTACCCGGTTAAGTCTACCCGGTTAAATATTTTATTCTTTACCTGGTTACCCGGGTAAAGGAATAAAATATGGGTGTTGGTGTATTTTCACATACCGTAGTTATTTTTGGTAAAGGGACGTCATTTTTCATTTTATAAATTATGAGGGGGCGTCATGAGGCTCTCATCTTCTTCTCCTCTTCCTTACCGGAGCCGGCATCTTCCTTTGCTTGGGTAACCTTCCTATCTTCCTCTTCTTAATTTTCATGCATTCATATGTCTTTTTAATTGATAATAAGCTTGATAATCATGAGAAATCAAGTCTGAAATAAAAAATAAACAACAAGAACTAAACTGAAAACTGGAATCCCGTCCATGGCCGAGTAGTCTGAAATTTTGGCAAGATGGGCGACCATAAAAACGTTTGCAAGGCATTCCGTCACAACCCCGACGTCCTCTCTTGTTGCTGGGTCGAAGGGAGGGCTCGCCATGACCCTGGTTTCCAAGTGGTGGCGGAATTACAGCTGGTTATGGGCGGAGTTGTAGGGAGCAGCGCTGTGGAGGAATTCCAGACATCTATACCAGTTCGCCGGCCAAGGCTCACGCCGTCCATGCTCACAGCGCTTGGCCTTGACGTTGGGTTGTCGTGCAGGGAGAAGGGAAGAGCTTCCGGTGGTGCTGCTGGCCGGAAGGAGTTCAATTTGCAGTCCCGGCAGTGCTGCTGGCCAGGAGTCGCGCCTTGGTGCAGAACAGAGTGGGACGTGGATAGTTGCTGAAAGGCACAAGCTTTAGGCTTCCAATTGGATTGCTAGGGAAGGGAAGCGGTTAGGGAAGGAAGTGATCTGGTTTTGGGTTGAAGAAGAAGACTCCAAGACTGGTTTTTGGGTGCAGGAAGGTCACCTTGGATAGCTCCTGTAAAACGTGGACGTTAGGCTTCCTCTTTGGCTGTTTTAATTCATTGTTGATGCTTGATTAGGATGTTTAGATGGTTGTTCAATTAGGTTGCATAGGGAAGAAGAAGAAGGGCGTGATCTGAGTTGTGCCAAGGACAAAGCTGGATGAAGAGGAGGGCCGATGGGAAGAAGAAGAAGGAGGAAGAATAACAAGAAGAAGAAACTCACGGTGGCAAATCTGTAAATATTGGTTGACTCTATACCGACTCGTTAAAAATAATACGAATTCGTAATAAATCTTTAAAAATAATTATTTTAATGGGTTATGGGTTAAAGTTACTAAACTAATTAATTATTAGACGAAATCGACATGGACATAAGTAATAAAAATACGGTAATGATAAACGGTCGATAATTAATCGGCACATAACAAGTGATTAAATTAAATCGGACAGTGATAAGTAATTAATAAAATAAAGATTTTACCTTTACATAATTTAATTTAATATTAGGTAAATAAAGTGATTATTTTAATAACGAGTCAGTAATATAGAAAATGAGTTATTAAACTATAGTGGGGTAACAATCACTAGCGTTGAACCTAAATAGCATAATGAAAATAAATAAAGTTCGAAATTTTATTGAGTCGAATAATTTAAAATAATTGTATTAATAATATTTTAAAATTAGAATAATACACATTATTTTAAATAATTTAATCGTACAACTTATTTAACTAAATTACTACGAATAAGGATAGCGATTAAAGATTTAAAACCGTAAACTAAATTATCAAGATTGTGCTTAAGTAATTATCGTGTGAAAGGAAAATATACTAATAATAGTAATTAAATATTTGTTTATAAGTTGATAATTATTTTGATTATTTGTTAAGTGTTAATTATGATCTAGATTATTAATGTAAAGTAGGATTTAAACGATTATATCACATGAATAGTTTAATATTTAATATTGTTGAAATTTAATATTGATATATATATTAGTCATTTAGGTGCATGCATTTCTACTCGAATAAAATTATACTTATGTATAATTTTATGTCCTCGTTCAGATTAAGATCATTGGTCGCAACTGCAAGTTCAAAATATCTAGGTCCGTATAATTATTTAAAATGTTGTATTTTCCCTTGTGGACAACCTGGTCAGCCTGAGCCCAGATTCGACCACCATGCACCGAGTGCAACCGGGGTGAAGGAATTGACTCAGACTGACACGGGCTACGCCTTTCATAATTAAATAATGGACATGTCAAAATGGACCTGATAGCCATAATACAATAAATTGGACATGGTGGATTGGACTTGCCAGCCAAATACGGACATTGTGGAGTGACCCATCAGCCAATAGATGGACATGGTGGACTGACCCATCAGCCTACTAATGGACATGGAGGATTGGACTCACCAGCCGATAACGAACATGGTGGATTGGACACACCAGCCGGTAATGGACATAATGGACTGACCCATCAGCCAATAAATTGGACATGGTGGATTGTACTCGCTAGTTAATTATGGACATGGTGGATTGGACTCACTAGCCGATAATGGACATGGCGGATTTGGTTCGCTAGCTGGTAATGGCATGATGGACTGAACCATCTGCCAATAAATTGGACATGGCGGATTGGACTCGCAAGCCAATTACGGACATGGTGGATTGGATTGACCAGCCGATAACGTACATGGCGGATTGGACTCGCCAGCCGGTATTGGACATGATGGACTAAACCATCAGCCAATAAATTGGACATGGCGGATTGGACACGCGAGCTAATTACGAACATGGTGGATTGGACTCACCAACCGGTAATGGACATGATGGACTAACCCATCAGCCAATAAATTGGGCATGGCAAATTGGACTCGCCAGCCAATTACGGACATAGTGGACTAACCCATCAGGCAATAGATGGACATGGTGGATTGGGCTCACCAGTCTATAAGGGACTTGGCGGATTGGACTCGCCAGCCAATAATGGACATGATGGACTCACCCATTAGTCAATAGATAGACATGGTGGACTGACCCATTAGCCAACTAATGGACATGGTGGACTGAACCATCAGCTAATAAATGGGCATGTTGGAATGGTTTCAACAGCCATTATTATAGATAACGATAGGGAGTTTATGGACTTGTTTTATTTAATTATACGGCTTATTGGTTAATCACTAACGCGGAATTGCCTCCGCAGGTTAGCAGCTGGAACTAAAGACTAAGAGACGACAGGGTGGTTCTTCTACCTACTCAGGTGGTGAACAGATAATAAGCGGACTTCTCTTTTTACTTTTCTTGTGTTATAAATGTGGCTATGGGAAACGGTTCAAGACTGTGGGATAATTATTTCATACATTGTCATTTGAAACATAAGTTCTTTTGAGTTAGAAATGCTAGACTTATTTGCTTTCATATTATTCATGTAACCTTTCAAGTAACACCCGGTCCGGTTAGGACTGGTTTTTATAGGGTTGGTTTGGTTAAATTTTGAGTAACACCAAGCCAGCAAGGCCCACAATATCGTGAAAAATTAGTGGGTCGTTACAAACCTAATCACCATAGATTTTCTTTTTGTCCGTTTACTTAATAGCTGGCTTTATTATTTATACTGTTCAAACTTTTGTGAACTGATTCTTTAAACATTTTATTTCTTTTCAAAGAAAAGAATCTTCTTTAGATCATATTTTCTTATTATTCCCAATGAACCATGAGTTCGATTAAAACTGGTTCTCTAAAAGAAATATCTTTTTCATGTACCTCGTTTAGAATTTTCTTGGTTTATCCACCAATTTGAAAAATTCATATCCGAGTCTATAGAAATCCGATTAACAAAATTTTTATTTTGTTATATTTTTTAAAGAGTTTAGTTTCATCCCTCTAAATTTTAGAATTTCAAGATTGGTAACTTTCAAATTATGAATTTTTGAAGGTGACATACTCAATCTTAGGGGTCGGCGTCGGTCGGCCAGAAATCAAATAAGGCATTGTCCATGTCCGTCCACTTAACCTCGGGCAAACAGTTAGCCGTCCACGATTAAAATTCTTCTGTCAAGTCGGTCACGGTCAAACACAGTCAAAATTTTGTCAATATAAGAAATTATTTTCATCTAATATTTATTTTATTAACTAATTATTTTTTCATTATAAAATTATTTTTTCTCATAAACAACTAATATCTCATTTATATAATCGTTATCTCTCATATTTTTGTTAGTTTCTCTCATGTCAATTAGCATAAAAATTAAAATCACTTTTTTAAAAAACATATTTAAATAAAGAAATATTATATTACAATGAGAAAGTTCAAAATTTGATGTGAAATCTATGGCTAGATGTGTGTCAAACGAGCACTCTATTAGAATTGAGAATTCATCAATTGTTCATCTTATTGGAGGCTTAAGTAGGAGATTTATATCACCCTGATTTTGGTTCACATAAAAACTGAATTAGAAATGTTACGATTGAGGCCAATTATGTTTAAAGTTGACAATAGGTACGACTCGATCGATGAAATAGATCAAAACTATAAAACCCGTGATTCGAGTAAGGGTTTTATACTTTAAACCGGTTGGTTCTACTATTATTTTCAGTCAGGTCAATTTCAAAACACGAGTACCGAGCATGTTTTCAAAAACAAGATCCACTACAAAATGCCTTCGTTCTATATTATATAATTCCCAACCCTAGCCTATATATATATATATATATATAGTGTTCGTGTTTTTAATGAGATGTGTGATGGAGGAAATCGATGACCACGTCTTGAGATAGGGCATTTGTTTGTCAAAGCGGGCTCTAAAACTGGTGAGCATCCACTCCATTCCGAGGGATCTTGTAACGACCCGCCATTTGTCACAACATTGTGGGCCTAGCTGGCCAGGTGTTACTCACAATTAAGCAAATATGTCTAACATTTTTGTTAACAAAAACATATATAAAGATCCCACAGTCTTAGACCGTTTCCCAGTAGCCACACTTATTTCTCAAATAAATAAATAAAAAGTAGTCCTCATATTTTTTTTGCTCCATGCCCTGGTTGTCAATCACCTAATTTCGTATCTGCACACCTGCGGAGGCAATTCCGCGTTAGTGATTACAACACTAAGTAGTATAATAGATAAAACAAATCAAGTACATTCCACTATTTCCTTATGTTTATTTTAATATGCGGTGGAGCGATTCTTCTATACTCCAAAACAATGCGGAGGAGGTATCCGCTGTGATCCGCACACCCCGGCCGTAGCCCTTTTGTGGGGAGGCTACCACTACCGTCTCCAGTGCCAGTGCCTCGCACACCCCGGCCGTAGCCTTTTTGTGGGGAAGCTATCACTGCACTCAGGTGATTGCTACGTCCTGTTTGTGGGGAAGCTCTCACTACCAATTCTAGTGCCAGTGCCTTGCACACCCCGGCCGTAGCCTTTTTATGGGGAGGCTATCACTGCACTCCAGTGCCAGTGCCTTGCACACCCCGGCCGTAGCCTTTTTATGGGGAGGCTATCATTGCACTCAGGTGATTGCTATGCCCCGTTTGTGGGGAAGCTCTCACTGCCAACTCTAGTGCCAGTGCCTCACACACCCCGGCCGTAGCCTTTTTATGGGGAGGCTATCACTGCACTCCAGTGCGATGGAGGAATCACTGTGCCTTGCTCACCCCGGCCGTAGCCTTTTTATGGGGCGGCTATCACTACTCCAAAACAATGTTAATGCATTACAAACTTTACGCACATAATATGACCCAGTGTCGGACTGAGTCAATTCTTTGACCCCGGTTGCACTCGGTGCATGGTGGTCGAATCTGGGCTCAGGCCGACCTAGGCTACCAACAAGGAAAATACGATGTTCTACCTATTATACGTACCTGACTTGTGATTTCATCTGACTGTGACCCGTGAACCCTAATCTGAATGAGGGCATAAAATTATACATTAGTATAATTTTATTTTGCATGAACCTACATGCAACTTACATGACTAATATACTATCAATTTTAAATGATGTAATTAGTTCATGTTAGTCTTCATTTCTTATTAAATTTTCAGCAATTCTAATGATAATTAATTATTAATTATCCCCATCCAAATCCCCATTATCTAATTGATAATTTAATTATTAACATGTCCCATACTTAATTCTTTTGTATTTACCTTATATTCTAACTCAACCGCATCGAGTTCTCCCATATTTACCTGGTTGCCATTCTACTTTAACAATTCATTTAACGACCCCAAAGCTCCCAGCTTTATTGTAGTCAACCCGTGAAAGCCGGTATTTTCACCATGCATGGCGACCAACCAGTAACGTGGCGGCCTCCATTTGCTGCCATGGCGTCTCCAACTTGGCCACCACATGGCAACCCTCAACCAGTCCTTGGCGACCCCATTCCGGCCACCCAATCAGCAACCCCGACCTGACCATGGTGACTCCATGTCGGTCACATAATCAGCCCATGACCCATGGCGTCTACCCTAGTCGGCCACATAAACAGCACCCGACCAGACCCATGACGACTACTCTAGTCGGCCACATAAACAGCACCCGACCAGCATGTCTTCTTTTCCTTCCACCCAATTTCAGACCCCATCTTCTATCTACCCCACTGATCCGATTGGAAAAACCCCAAAGATCCAATCTTTATCCGCTGCTATCTCATGAAACTCGGACTACACCCTATATGGGGACCTTAATTTCACCATTAATGGTGGCCGACCAGCAGCCATGGCGACCATGTCCTGCCCCATCAAGGTGACGACCAGCACCACCCCATGTGACGACCAGTCTGCACTTTCCATGGCGGATCCACGTCTGGCCAGCAACACCACCCATGGCAACACCGACCTGTTCTCCCCTCGGATTTCAGACCTGCGTGCCTCCTCGACGGTCTGTTTTGGCCCTCCAAGGTGACTCCATCCGGCCAGCATCACCGTCGGGAGCAATTCCCACCTCCAGCACGTCAACCCCGCACCATGGAAGGAAACATGGCGTGGTTGCTGCTGGAAAACAGCAGGACGTCCTCCTGGTTTTCTTCTTCCCTTGTTGATTTCTCATTTAATTCTTATGTTTATCATGTTTATGATTTATGCAACATGTGTATGCATGCAACAAAAGAAAAATAAAGGAAAGAAAATTACCCGAGCGAAGGAGGAAATCCGGTGTCTGTCTAAGGAGGAAAAAGGTAGATGACGCCCTCCCCCTTTTCCTTTTATAATGAATAAAATGACGGCTAGGGTACGTGGAAGCTCCCTTTCACTGTAATTCCCTTTTACTCGGGTAATGGGTACATGGTATTGTTCACTTAAATGGTTGATTGGATAAATAATGTTGTCGACTCGACCGATTCAACTAGAATTATCCAATTAAAAATTACTTTTCAATTAACCGGGTAATTCATACTTATCCAGTTAACGAATTTTTTTCCACGTTCGATCCCACTGCGTCGAACGTCATTATTATTTTTATTATTATTATTTTCAGGGTCTTTATAGATCTTGACAACTCCACCTTTAAGTTCCTCAAACCTGGAGAAGTGTGGAGGTTTATGGGTACTGTTGTGCAGTGCTTGTCTAGACTTGTGGTGAAAAAGGGTACGGAAGCTGCATACCTGAAAGTGCTCGGCCTATGTACTCAGGGCCAAGAGTAATACAGAGGATGTAAAGGGGTTCAGATGAAAGAGAAGGATTTTACCATGCAAAAGGCATAGTTTAATTGGCCAAGGAAAGAGAATGTTAAGGAAAGAGAAAGTTATGAAAAGGGAACCCTGCTGCCTGAGGGTGACGGCTCCCATTACTACCCTTACGAGTGTTATTGAGGAAGTATATAAGGTTTTTTATTCAACAGGAGGGTCATCTATGTTGTGTAAGATTGATATTAGTTATTTTTTTGACAGGTAACACTCTTTACTGATAGTTTTCAATTATTTATGTAGGTGAAAATCTCGAGGACTGAGTGTTTTCAGGACCGCAGAGGAGTAGTAAAGTCGTTGCACACATGTACCTGCCTCACATAATGAATAGAAATGATGATTTCTAAGTTGTGTGAATGATAGAGATTGTTTTAGATTATTCTGTGAAATGCTATGAGCATTTAGCCTCTGAAACGAAACTAGAATGAAAGTGAAATAAAAATTCCATGTTATGGAATTATATCGATATAAATATTTATTATTGCATTGGATAGGTTTGCCCTATTGCATTTTTAGGAAAGACTCGGTCCATTTTGTTTTTTCTTTCAATATTATTTATTTTTGAACTTCTTTTCACGATTATTCTGTTTGTGCACAATAGCATATCATGGCATGCACGTAGGGCCATGTTAGAATCCAAACATCCCATCCACGCATTGTATAATTGCACCACCATTTTAAGACACCAAGGGGAGATCCGGTTCTGCTTAACTGAATCAAGTAGTTTAGCGAACGGTTCGGTCACCGGTGACATTTTTGGGTTGGTTCAGGGGTGAACCGGAACAGGGTATTACAAATGTGGTATCAGAGCAAACCCTTAGTTTATTAAGATGGTAGATGTAATACAGGTCACATGTGTGCAAAAGCTACTCCGAGTGCTTCTGACAGGTATTTTTCTATCTTATTGATTTTTTTGTTGCAGATTTTCTTACCAATCAGTGGTGTGGCAATATCAGCAGGTTAGAGCTAGCAAAATGGTGGGACAGACTTGTAGGACACAAGTTAGATCCCCATCTCCTCCACTGGCCTGACAGGGTAGTTCCAGACATTATCACAGTGACATGGCATCTAGTCGATCGAGGACCACCATACCACCAGCAGGGACCAGTGTGCCAATTTCAGCTAACCGACGTAGTGAGAGCCGTCACCGAGACAGTCGACGTGATAGTCACTGCAGCAGAAGTAGTCGACAAAAGAGAGATGCGGTCATAGCTAGATTGGTTGAGGTACAGATACAGATGCAGAAGAACCAAGAGTAATTCAGAAGAGAGCTTAGACAGATAGCCCTCTAAGTAGCCAGAGTTGAAAAGAAACCAGCAGTTGATGATGGGGCACAAGGGGAGCCACCAGTTTTTATTGGCCCTCCTTCGCCGCCTCCTCCTCCACTGCTACAACAAGGAGCTGCTCCAACAACAGTTTCTTTGTTTGATCCACTTCAGGCGAGGATGAGACAAGACGTCAGTGGACCCACATTAACAGGTAGCGGGCAGACTGTGGGTGGAACTGAAGCTACAAGAATCTAAAGTGTACCTGCTGGTATAAGACCACAGTTTCCATAGTACGAACAAGGAAAAGGATCGAACAGGTCAATGGATACAAAGAATTTAGAACTGTGGCCATACGAAAGGTTCGTGGACGACCTTTCTTTGGGAAGTTGGAAGCAGAGGAGGCATTCCTGTGGATATCGTTAGCCATAGGAGTGTTTAGTAGTATGGGATGTGTAACGACCCGCCCGAACCGGACTGGTGTTACTTAAAAATATAGTTAATGTAAATGTAACATTCCAGAACAAGAATTGAAATACAACAAATAAGTCTCGCAATATATAATATAGATCATAACAATAAATCATGTTCTCTAAAATATAAAATAACCATCCCACAATTTCGGACCGTTTCCCATAACCACATTTATAACACAAGAGATTAAAGGGGAAGTCCAATGTTTTTTATTATCGATTCACCATACCTAGGTTGGTAAAAGAACCACTAACCACACTTCTATTCTTCAGTCCACAGATGCTCACCTGCGGAGGCAATTTCGCGTTAGTGATAAAACCACTAAGCTGCATAATTAAATGAACAAGTCAATATAATCACTATTATCATTTCACCCATTTTTTATTATCGTTTCACAAGTATTTTAGTAATTATCTCTCAGATCATTCTGAGATTAGTAATTTGTGTCTCAAGTCATTCTGAGATTCGTAAAAGTCGTCTCCCAGCTCATTCTGAGATTAGAAATTGTCTCCCAGTTCATTTTGAGATTAGGTGGTCTCCCAGGTCATTCCGAGATTAGTCATTGTCTCCCAGTTCATTCTGAGATTAGAAGTTGTCTCCCAGCTCATTCTAAAATTAGTGCCGACAAAGGCTACCAGTTTGGGAAAATAAAACATTTCAAATAATTAAACGGACACACATAGTAATTTTAAAGGTGTGGCCTCGTGTCAGACTGAGTCAATTCCTTGACCCTGATTGCGTTCCAACGGATGGCGGTCGAATCTGGGCTCAGGCCGACCAGGGCTGCTAACAAGGAAAAGTACAACATTTCAAATGATTATACGGACTTGGATATTTCGAATTTGCAGCTGCGACCAATGTTCCTATTCTGAACGAGAACATAAAATTATACATAAGTATAATTCTATTCGAGTAGGAATGCATGCAGCTATATATCTAATATATATATTAAAATTTTGACAACATCACATGTAACAATTCAAAAATATTAAATATTAAATTCTCAACAAATCTAGTGAGATAATTAATTATTCATGTGATATAATCATTTAAGTCCTACTTTACATTTTAAATTAATTATCTAGATCATAATTAACACTTAAATAATAAAATAATTATTAACTTATAAACAAATATTTACTTACTATTATTAGTATATTTTCCTTTGAGACGATAATTACTTAACCACAATCTTTATAATTTAGTTTACGGTTTTAAATCTTTAATCGCTATCCTTATTCATAGCAATTTAATTAAATAAGTTGTACGATTAAATTATTTAAAATAATTTGTATTATTCTAATTCAAAAATATTACTAATGCAATTATTTTAAATTATTCGACTCAATAAAGTTTTGAACTTTATTTATTTTCATTATGCTATTTAGGTTCGACGCTTTTGATTTTTACACGATTATATTTTGATAACCCATTTTCTACATTAATGACTTGTTATTAAAATAATAACTTTATTTACTTAATATTAAATTTTATATGGTAAATGTAAAATATTTATTTTTTAAATTACTTATAACCCTCCGATTTAATTTAATCGCTTGAATTAGCCGATTAATTATCGACCATTTATCTTTACCGTATTTTTATTACTCGTGGCGATTTCGTACATTAATTAATTAGTTTAGTAACTTTACCCATAAACCATTAAAATGATTATTTTTTAAAGGATTTATTACGCTTTCGTGTTATTTTTTAACTCGAGTTGCTATCAAGTCAACCCAAATTTAGAAAACTGCCACCCTCCTCCTCCTTCTTCTTCTTCTTCATTCTTCTTCCCATCGCCATTCTTCTCTTCTCCAAAAACAGGTTCGTCCTTCTCCTCCAACCCTTATCTTGACACCTAATTGAACCCCCATCTAAACATCCCAACAAAGCATCAAGAACAAGATAAAATCAGCAAGCAAGGAGGCCTCATGTGCGTGATTTACAGCAGCGATCCAAGACGCCGTCCAGCACCAAACCAGGCATGTTCCTCTTCTCTCAGCCTCAAGACCCCTCCTTTCTCACACCTTGCTCCAATTCAGATGTTCCACGACCTCAGGCAGGCATCAAAACAGGAAAGATTGGCCACCTTTGGACGTTGCATGGAGTGTGGTCGTTCTCCCCACATCTGCACTTCGCCACCATGAATTCCGGCGAGAAGGTTGTCCGTTGTGGACTGTTCCAGAGGCCTGAACTTCTGTGAAGGAACCCATGATGCTGTCGATGAAGCACAACCGTTGTCTACCCCTCTGAACGTCCATTACAACACCTATTGCAGCAGAACGTCACCACTTCCATCACCCTTGCAACTCCGCCCCTCACAGCTGCAATTCCGCCACCCACCGGAAAACCACGGACGTGGCGAGCCCTCCCATCGACCCAGCAGCAAGAGAGGTCGTCAGGGTGTGAGGAACTGCCTTGCAATTGTTCTTACGGTCGCCCATCTTGCCAAAGTTTCAGGTTACTCGGCCATGGACGGGATTCTAATTTCAGTTTAGTTTAGTTCTTTTTTGTGTTGATTTAAGACTTTAATTCTCATGTCTATCAAGCTTATTATCAATTAAAAAGACATATGAATGCATGAAAATTAAGAATAGGGAGATTGGAAGGATACCCAAGCAAGGAAGAAACACAGGCAAGGGAGAGGAGAACTAGGCGGCTAAGGTGAGGAAGACGCCCCCTTACACCAAAAATGACATCCTCTTTCAAATTTATAAAAATGAAAATGACTGCTAGAGTATGCGAAAACACCCCTAGACCCATATTTTATTTAACTGGGTAAATAATAAAATGAGTAAATAATTAATCGGGTAAAGAATATAACACGTTTGGTCCTTCCCAGACCGCGTTCGGTCCTTCTCGAACAGCGTCCGCGTGCATTTTTTTTCACGGTCTTTACAGGATGTCTGATGGAGCACTGAGTATGCATCATTTTAGGGGCATTCCAAGATGAACCTAGAGTATGGTGGGTCTCAGTGCATAATCCCACATTTGCTCACTGTCAACCCTAGGACATCACTTGGGAGGAATTCAAAGCAAAATTCGATAGACAGTACTTTCCACCTAATATCAGGAAGATGAAGGAGCTGGAATTCTAGACATTGAGGCAAGGACCTATGACGGTGGTGCAATACGAGACTAGGTTTTAGAGCTTTGGAGAGATTTGATTTGGTTTCTACCGAAGGAAGAAGGATAGAACGATTTTATGAAGGCCTCCATCATGAGATCAGGATGGCCTGTTTGGATAGGAATTTTTCTACCTTCGGTGATGTTGTGAGAATTGCACGTGAGGTAGAGCGAGTTATAGCTACTCGACCTCGTCGAGATGTTGACCAAAGGCAGCAACATCCAAGGCCATACCAGCCATAGCAGGGAGCACAACAGAGATGTCGAATAGATGCGTTAGTCGATATGAGGGCTATGGAATACCAAGCCTAGGACAACAGATCATCTTTGTCTCAGAACTGTGGACACTATCATAGAGGAATATACAGAGTGGGTACAGATACATGTTTTAGATGTGGTCAACTAGGACATCAGGCAAAAGAATGTTTGACTACTCAGCAACAATAGTAGGCCCTTGTGGCACTGCCACAATGACTAATGCTTCCATCTCCCCCATTACAACAGCAAGGAGGCCATCAGCACCAAGAGCAGGGACAAAGAAATAGTGGTCAGCAATCATGAAGACAACAACAAGGGGATCTAAAACAGAAAGGGATAATGTTTGCCATGACATGACAAGAACAAACAGCTTTGGATCTAAGAGGAATGCCGATAATACCACTAGCAGGACCGTCCACTTCAGCACCGGCATGGGCATGGGGATGGACACAGCTACAATTGCTAAAGCACTGGAGTATAAGGCAGACGTGACAGGTACGTTTCATAGCTCAGATTTTGTGGATAGCTACAAGAGTAAAGCCTTTTTGTTTTAAAATTTTGAGGACAAAATTTTTATAAGGAGGGGAAGATTGTAAAACCCATCATTCAAGTCAGGGTTTTATGGTCTGAACCGGTCAGCTCGACTGTTATTTTAAGTTGAGTCAATTTCAAAACATGCGTACTGAGCCGAGGCTAGTTTTGTGTTATGAACCATGAGAGTCATTGTGCCCAAGTATATGATGACAACGCTAGTAAGACAACAACAAAATGAGTTATTATAATATATGAGAGTATGCCCGATTTTTCTTTATTTATTTTAATTAAATCATAGAATTACTTTTAGGTCAAACAACGTATTAGGAATCGTTATGAGCAGTTTGGGTGGGTTATTAGTTATAGAGCATGTTATTGATGTGTATTATATTTTATGGGATTTTTTTCCTATTCTCTAGATTTTTAGAATTATTACGAGTTAGTATTAGTTTTTACTCGAGTGGAGTCGAAGTCAAGTTTTAATTATGAGACAACCTTTTCTTTTCTCACTGACCATTCGTTTTTCTCACTGACCATTTATTTTTCTCACCGACCACTCGTTTTTTCCCCTGACATCTATATATTCCACACTTCTGACATTGTCATCATTTAGCCACCACCATCCTTTTCACCCAACTTCCTTCTTCTTTTTCTTCCTTCTCTCTTCCCCACAATCCTCACCCGAGCTGGCCACAACCTTGTCGCTATCGTCATGCGACTGACGATTAAGTATAAGATTTTATCTAATTTAATTATTTAAAATTGATATTTATTAGCACAACATGCTAGGATTAATTAATTGTTGTGAAGAATGTCTGATTATAGTTGAAGTGATGATTTGCACGATTTGATTAATAGTGAATGATTATTAGTCATCTAATTAAGTAAAGTAAATCTGAGCATGCTAATTGACTACAACGTAACTTAGAAAAAATAGTAAAATTGGTATGAATAGGATGAGTTAGAGTTATTTCTACACTGATGATTGTTTGACGGTTAGATAATGATTGCATTGTTTGTGTGATATTTATGTTAAGTTGATGCATCATTTAGTTAGCAGGCGTTGGCTTCTAGATTTAATGTGTAGTTATGAAGTAGGAGCTCGTTGCCTAGGCAAGTGGACATGCTTGGAGCTTCTACCATGTCCGTTTAGGACTTGCTCTTTATTTAATGTCACATTCTATCGTGTTTTATTTTGAACAGGAAAGAGGACGTGTCGAGTGGTGGCTTTATCGTATCCCACTCTACACGGGCCATTTAGCCGATCCTATTTCCCGATTAATAACACTTAAGGATGAGATCCCTCAAGCATGTTTTCGAAAATAGGTTCCACCACAAGATGCCTTCGGTCCTATATTATATAATTTCCAACGTAGGCTCATATATATATATATATATATATATATATATAGTTTTCGCATTTTCAGTGAGATGTGTGACGGAGGAAACCTACGACCACGTCTTGAGATAGGGCATGTGCTTGTCAAAGCAGACTCTAGAACTGCTGAGCGTCCACTCCATTCTCGAGGGATCCTGATAACTCCACCTTTGACTTCATCAAACACGGTGAAGTATGGAGTTTTACGGGTACTGCTATGCAGCGCATGTCTAGACTTGTACTGAAAAAGGATATCGAAGGCGCTTGCTTGAAAGTACTTGGCCTCTTTACTCAGGGCTAGGAGCAATACGAAGGATGTAGATGGCTGAGATGAAAGAGATAGATTTTACCGTGCAAAAGGGATAGTTTAATTGGCCAAGGAAATAGAAAGTTAAGGAAAGAGAAAGTTATGGAAATGGAGCACTGCCGCATGAGGGCGATGACTCCCATTACTGGACTGGTAACACTCATTGCTGACAATTTTCTATTATTTATTTAGGTGAGAATCTCGAGGACTGAGCATTGTTAGGACCACGGCGGAGTAGTAAAGCGGTTGCACACATGTACCTGCCTCACGTAATGAATGGAAATGATGATTTCTAAGCTATGTGAATGATGAGATTGTTTTCGATTATTCTGTGAAATGCTATGAACGTTTAGCCTGTGAAACAAAAATAGAATAAAAGTGAAATAAAAATTTCATGTTTTGGAATTATATTGATATAAATATTTATTATTGACATGGATAGGTTGGCCATATTGCACTCATAGGAAAGACTTGGTCCCTTTTGTTTGTTTTTTTAAATATTATTTATTTTCAAACTTGTTTTCACGATTATTCTGTTTGTGCACAATAGCATATCTTGGTATGCACGTAGGGCCACGTTAGAACCCAAGCATCCTATCTATGCATTGTATACTTGCACGACCATTTTAAGACACCAAGGGGAGATCCGTGTCAACTTAACCGAATCAAGTAGTTTAGCGAACGGTTCGATCACCGATGACATTTTCAGGTCGGTTCACTGGTGAATCGGAACAGGGTGTCTAAAGAAACAACCCTCGTGGTGTCATGAGAATGGAAGACATTATTAAATAGGCATTAAAATACATCAAATATAAATAAAAGAAAGAAAAGAAACAAATGCGTTGAGCTCACATGTGTGTAGCATTTATCAGCCCTTCCACCGAAGTTGATTCAGGATTTGTAAGACCAACATATATTATATAAAAAATGTTAGTAACGAATGTTACTAGTCCAAAAAATAACTAATATAAACTGGCAAATGGGTATTCCATTACCCACGTAAACTTATCAAAACTTCAAGATTGCCTCACACAGGGCGGTAAGCAAACATACTTAACCAAGTGTCTGCTCGCATGCACAGCTCATAATCATATTCATACGAATAACACTTACACCCTCACATCTTCCATATCACCCGCCATGGTACTGGAGTGGCAAAAGGAACAGTTAAGTTAGTGCCACAAATTCTGAAAATGTGTTGCATTATGCAGTACCCTCATACACTACACTAGCTCAGGGTTTAGAGGAGTACTAGTGTGGTCCATAAATATCTTTGTACCAACTCATTCTCTTGTTCGTGAAATCTATAAAATGCACGTACTTTATAATAGGCTTAGGGAAGAGGCATGTATTATAAATTTCTAGAGCTTAAGTTCTAAAACCAA
Organism: Piper betle; assembly: GCA_033002965.1. Classification (NCBI taxonomy): domain Eukaryota; kingdom Viridiplantae; phylum Streptophyta; class Magnoliopsida; order Piperales; family Piperaceae; genus Piper; species Piper betle. Next base: position 21,890 of record JAURVB010012562.1, on the reverse strand, counting down.
CAAGAGATCTCATCCTTGTAGTTTTATTAGACATTGTAGCAAACATGACTAAATGGCCCAACATCGGAGGGATCCGATAAAACACCACTGATGTTGCCCTATATATAAAACACGATTAAACTTGACACACAAAGAGTCAAGCAGACAAGGAGAGTCCTACGGACCTGTGCTCCAAGCTCTAAGCGTATATGCACATCTACGGCAAGCTCAGACTCCGTATCGTACATCGAAACCCACTGCTAATTAAACTACCGATGTCTCTATATGATGCATGCTCATGGTGTGTGATCATATCATCAATATATCACAATAAAGAAAACAATACTAACAAACCTATAACTAAACCCGTAACATGTAAATTGAGACATAATAATAATAAATAAATAAATAAAATAAAACAATAAATAAAGAAAATTAATCATAAAATCCTTTCATACTAAATCATATGAATATGCATCATAACAAACATAAAGGCTCTTGAATTACCAAAAATGGTGCAAGAACGAACGAAATAGTTAGAAAATGAGCTAAAGCAAACCGAACTGAGCTGAACCAGACTGAACCGAATGGGCTAAACCAACCCGATCTGGGTTAACTGCCAAATGGGCTAGGTTGGCTGGGCAGATTTGGCTGGATAGGCGGACTCAAACATGGGCTGGCGAGCCCGGGAATAGCCAGGCGGACGTGAATGCGGGTAGCAGACGTGATCACTGGCAAATGGGTAAATGGGCTCGACAAGGAGCGGCGGTGCCCGTCACCTGGCTGGATAGGCGGACTCGGACATGGGCTGGCGGGCTCGGGAACGGCCAGGCGGATGTGAACGCGGGCAACAGGTGTGATCACTATCAAATGGGTAAACGGGCTTGACAAGGAGCGGTGGTGCCCGTCACCAAAAATGTCGATGGTGGCCTAGCTAGGCTCGCCGCCGATCAGGATCAACATGGGGTGTCAAGGCGGAGGTGCTGCTGGTGACAATTAGTGGAGTCCGGCCACTGGTTTGCCAGAAAATAGCTGGAAAGGTGCAATATTGGCATTAGTTGTGGCGACGTCGCCGGCAGAGAGTGCAGTCACGGTATAGATCGGTGTCAGTCTCAAAGGGAAGATCTCGACAAGATGAAGATGTGGGGGTGGTTGGATTGGTCAGAGGTGGCTTGCTAGCACTGGAAAATGACTCGAACTGCGGCGGCATAGGAAATGGGCTTCAAAATCTCTGTTACTGGCAACGACTACAACGGTGCCGGTTGTCATGAGAGGTACAGATGGAACGCCGACCGCAAGGCGGCCATGGGGGTGTAGACCGCTGGTCGGGGACAAGGAAGAGACTCGCCGGCGAAGAGCCAAAGTGGCGGCAGCACTAAATTGAAAACATCCAAAATCGAGGGACATCACTAGAAATAAATAGGTGGAGCTAACATTGAGTGTACGGCGCAGATCTTGCCATGTGGCAAGATTGGGATGTTTGACAACTATTGGCCTAGTGGGGCTCACCTATGGGTATATGCATTATACATATGGATAGAACGCTCTGGTCGAGACCGTCCAAAGTCCTAAAAATGACTCAGTAGGAGGGAATCGAGGCAAGAAGGTTGAATGCGCCTCGAACCCTGAACTCAATCAAGCTGGGCCCATAGTGGCACAATCTAGTGATCTGAAATTTCTATCCTGCATGCAAATGAAATACCTTGAAAATCCCAAATTGATGCTAAACACTGCAATGACCCAGATCTAGGCCTAAAATCTTGGCTAACATATACAAACAAATCTATATAGCTTGGTACACACTAATAACTCATGCTCTTATCATCTGCATGTCCGGCATACTCAACCACTATAACATGCTCATACTGTCATCTAGGCCCATACTTACAGTTTGAAAACTAGTCAAGCTCGAGCTTGTTCGAACCAACTCGATACAAACCCGAACCATAAAAACTAAAAACCCGAAGTTGGGGTTTTAGAAGAATGTAATAAGTAACAAGTTGATTATTGAATGTTCATCAAAGAAGCTAACACAAACTGATTTAGAGAATTATTTAGATTAAATAACTATTCCCTTTGTGAATAGAGTAGATGTGCAATTTGATATATTATCATGGTGGAGATTGAATAGAGTAAAATATCTTATTTTGGGAAAAATTGTTTAAGCTATTTTAGCCATTCTTATGTCAACCGTCGCCTCCAAATCGGTATTTAGTATTGAAGAACAACTAATTGGCTAAACTAGGAATAACTTGAGCTCAAAAACACTTGAATATTTCATATGTGCCCAAAATTGATTGAGGAGCGAATATGAAGGTAATTCATATTTTATATCTATCTATTGTTTTATTTTTTATATAGTTTTTAACATATGTTGTTCTCTTTCTACTATATTTTTTACTTGTAAGAGAAACAACCAAGTTCATCATTAAATTTATTAGGAACAATGAATATTGAAGAATATGAAAATATTAATAATTTTGTTGATGGTGGTAGTATTTCAACATCTTCATGTATATAATAAGCATATGAGACTGTTATATTTAGTTTTTACTCTTATAATATTTGTAAATATTTCTATAAGTAACTAACTCTTTTGTTTATTTTTTCATGTAGCTGAGCAATATTGGATGAAGAATCAAAACTAGAATATTTTGTCTTTGAAGTATATATAATATTGGACTACATTTTGATGTTAAAAATTACTTTAAAGCTTCTATATATCGATTATAATTTGTTTGACTTGGAAATATGTAGGAGCTAAATTTTGAAATTTTAGTAAACTATGGTATTAATTGAGAGCATTATAACTATATAATAAGTAGTTTGATATGATTATTGATGTGAATGTATTGTTCTAAATTCCTAAATATGAGGATGATTGTATCTATTTTTTGTGTAAATTATTTTTGGTTATTTTACATATTAAATATTAACTTTATGTATAAAATTAATTAATATTAATGTATATCGTTATTTAAATTTTTCATAAAACATAATATTAGCTTCATAAATGTTGAATGCATTATGTTATTGATATAAAATATCAGACACTCGATCAGTCGTTCAGTCGGACAAAAAAATATCTATATTTAGTTTGTTTTTATTCCGTCAAATTCAGTTGTTCAAATTCAGTCAGACATGCTTTGAATTTCGGTCAAACCATAGTTGCAAAAATTGGACTCAAAATCGGAATCGGTTTTCGAGGGAGTCACTGAATCAGATGAAATTGGTCAAGAATCAGTTCAGTTGAATTGGTCCGAATTGGTCCAAATCAGTTATATACAAAAATTTGACAACTCATAACATAAATACATGAAATACATAATTACATAATTTTTCAGCACAAATACACAAGTTTATAGCTTAATACAAGTACAAAAGATCATCACTATTTATCATCACAAGTCTACAATTTCATAAGTGTAACAGTTGATGTATCATCATTTGTGCTCTATCAAATGATAACAAGTTATTAATACAAGTCCACAAAATCAAGGTTTAGCACAATTTTACTTGGTGATTACTAAATCATCTAATTCATTATCTGAAGTATCTTTGGAGTCTGAATCACTATCACAAATGGGAAGAGTAGAGCTCTCAGCCACATCAACATGAAACCCCTGCGTAAAAGGAGGCATAGAACTCCCACTCATATGAAGTCCCTCAGGTACAGGAGGCAAAGATAAATTATGTTATGAGTCAATAGATACACCAATATCAATATTAAGTCCACTAGGAAGAGGAGGCAAACAAAAACCATCAGACTTAGTAGAACACGATCTATTTGCAGTTTTCAATGTGCTGCCACTTTGATTTGCTACAAAGGCCTCTTCGTCTTCACCATCACTGTTGCCAACATTGGTACAAAAGAAATCATCCTACATGGAAAAAAATCATACCCTATTTGTTTCAATTCTAAAAAAACTTCATACACAAAATCATAAATGTGATGTAAGCTTTATTGAAACATACCGATGATGATTGGTTATCATGTTCTCCAACCCACTAATCTAATGAGTCTTCTAAACTCAAATGTTCACTAACTGCATTATATTTATGCCTCCATCACAACTATTTTTCTTTTACCCGCATGTTGTAATGAACATATACAAGATCATTTACTCTCTTCCTTGCAAGTCAATTTCTTTTTGGTATGTACTTGGTCAAAAGTGCTCCAATTACGTTCACAACTTGATGATGATGAAGCTTTACTAAGTATTCTAATAGCTATCTTTTATAGTTTAGGGCAACTTATACCATGTTACTCCCACCATGATGCTATATTTGACAAATTGATTTACTTATAAGCATGCTATAAAAAATAAAATGTGGAGAAAGGTGTATTTTACCTGGGTGAAAGACTTTTCTATTGGTAATTACAAGAGAATGTCCAAACTTTCCTTTCAAAGATACAAAATCTGACTGCTAAAAATTATTAAAAAAAATTAGCAATCATATTTAGTTATGCATAAACATTTATATATAAAAATTAATTATAATAGTATCTTAAACTACACAGATGACATAAATCTGACCTACCTCGTCGAGTTCTAAACGACAAATGACAACATTGAATGCACGATATACCTCACTGGGCTACAAAATTATTCCAAGTGAAACACAAGCAATATAAAATTGTTAAAAGAATCATAAAGGTACGTAAGTCAAATGAGAACATACAACGTAACGACCCAGCCCAAAGTGCAACGTAATGGGACTAAGTCATTTCTTTAAATGTGGTGAACCAAGTTAAATATCTATAGTCCATTCCCACTTATAAACAGGATCATCTCTCAGTAGGTATTAGATGTGGGACTAAATTGAGGGATCTCACAATCCACCCACCTTAGGAAATTTCGTCCCCGAAATTCCTACCCTTGACCCGTTGCTAGCCCCATCCCACAACCTTATTTGGGCCATTACCGGCAGCCTAGCCAACGTCCCTAGTCCAGCCCACCATCTAACACATAACCAGGTTGCTCTGATACCACCAAGTAACTGTAAAGACCCGGGAAAATAATAATAATAATAATAATAATAATAATGACGTTCGACGCAGTTGGATCGAACGTGGGGAAAAATTCGTTAGCTGGGTAAGTATGAATAACCCGGTTAATTGAAAAGTAATTTTTAATTGGATAATTCTAGTTGAATCGGTCGAGTCGACTACATTATTTATCCAATTAACCATTTAAGTGAACCATACCATGTACCCATTTAACAGGTAAAGTGAAATGGTCAAGTGGACCATGTTGATTACCCAATTACCCGGTTAAAGGAATTACGGTGAAAGGGTGCTTCCACGTACCCTAGCACACCTCTAGTGCCAACTCAGGTGATTGCTATGCCCCGTTTGTGGGGAAGCTCTCACTGCCAACTCTAGTGCCAGTGCCTCGCACACCCCGGCCGTAGCCTTTTTATGGGGAGGCTATCACTGCACTCCAGTGCGATGGAGGAATCGCTGTGCCTTGCTCACCCCGGCCGTAGCCTTTTTATGGGGCGGCTATCACTACTCCAAAACAATGTTAATGCATTACAAACTTTACGCACATAATACGACCCAGTGTCGGACTGAGTCAATTCTTTGACCCCGGTTGCACTCGGTGCATGGTGGTCGAATCTGGGCTCAGGCCGACCTAGGCTACCAACAAGGAAAATACGATGTTCTACCTATTATACGTACCTGACTTGTGATTTCGTCTGACTGTGACCCGTGAACCCTAATCTGAATGAGGGCATAAAATTATACATTAGTATAATTTTATTTTGCATGAACCTACATGCAACTTACATGACTAATATACTATCAATTTTAAATGATGTAATTAGTTCATGTTAGTCTTCATTTCTTATTAAATTTTCAGCAATTCTAATGATAATTAATTATTAATTATCCCCATCCAAATCCCCATTATCTAATTGATAATTTAATTATTAACATGTCCCATACTTAATTCTTTTGTATTTACCTTATATTCTAACTCAACCGCATCGAGTTCTCCCATATTTACCTGGTTGCCATTCTACTTTAACAATTCATTTAACGACCCCAAAGCTCCCAGCTTTATTGTAGTCAACCCGTGAAAGCCGGTATTTTCACCATGCATGGCGACCAACCAGTAACGTGGCGGCCTCCATTTGCTGCCATGGCGTCTCCAACTTGGCCACCACATGGCAACCCTCAACCAGTCCTTGGCGACCCCATTCCGGCCACCCAATCAGCAACCCCGACCTGACCATGGTGACTCCATGTCGGTCACATAATCAGCCCATGACCCATGGCGTCTACCCTAGTCGGCCACATAAACAGCACCCGACCAGACCCATGACGACTACTCTAGTCGGCCACATAAACAGCACCCGACCAGCATGTCTTCTTTTCCTTCCACCCAATTTCAGACCCCATCTTCTATCTACCCCACTGATCCGATTGGAAAAACCCCAAAGATCCAATCTTTATCCGCTGCTATCTCATGAAACTCGGACTACACCCTATATGGGGACCTTAATTTCACCATTAATGGTGGCCGACCAGCAGCCATGGCGACCATGTCCTGCCCCATCAAGGTGACGACCAGCACCACCCCAGGTGACGACCAGTCTGCACTTTCCATGGCGGATCCACGTCTGGCCAGCAACACCACCCATGGCAACACCGACCTGTTCTCCCCTCGGATTTCAGACCTGCGTGCCTCCTCGACGGTCTGTTTTGGCCCTCCAAGGTGACTCCATCCGGCCAGCATCACCGTCGGGAGCAATTCCCACCTCCAGCACGTCAACCCCGCACCATGGAAGGAAACATGGCGTGGTTGCTGCTGGAAAACAGCAGGACGTCCTCCTGGTTTTCTTCTTCCCTTGTTGATTTCTCATTTAATTCTTATGTTTATCATGTTTATGATTTATGCAACATGTGTATGCATGCAACAAAAGAAAAAGAAAGGAAAGAAAATTACCCGAGCGAAGGAGGAAATCCGGCGTCTGTCTAAGGAGGAAAAATGTAGATGACGCCCTCCCCTTTTCCTTTTATAATGAATAAAATGACGGCTAGGGTACGTGGAAGCACCCTTTCACCGTAATTCCTTTAACCGGGTAATTGGGTAATCAACATGGTCCACTTAACCATTTCACTTAACCTGTTAAATGGGTACATGGTATGGTTCACTTAAATGGTTAATTGGATAAATAATGTAGTCGACTCGACCGATTCAACTAGAATTATCCAATTAAAAATTACCTTTCAATTAACCGGGTAATTCATACTTATCCAGCTAACGAATTTTTTCCCACGTTCGATCCCACTGCGTCGAACGTCATTATTATTATTATTATTATTATTTTTCCGGGTCTTTACAGATCCCTGATCAATGGTTCCAGCTTGATCAGAACACATCATCTAACTCTTGATGTTCCCTTTGGCAATTACCAGAAACTCCCTTGGTGCACCTTGGCATGTGATCGAGCCCTCATGGTTCGATCCAGCCAACCCTGGTATCAGACCCATCATTGGCGTGTTCTAGACCCACACCGCACCCAGTACTGGGATCCTGCACCTGCTAGGACCCATGCGCTCGCTCAGCAACCTCAACACCAGTATGGTCCTACCGGTAGTTGGCTCGGTCATCCTCTCGCTCGTGCCGTGGTGCCTGCTCGGCACGCACCACCCCATTACCGGTACACGCTGCTCGCTGCTGCTCGGTAATGCACGGCACTGGCTGCCCGGCATGCTTGGTCACGGTGCTCGGTCACTTGCACCCCTCGCTCCAGGTACTCGCGACTCCTACCGGTCACGCTGCTCGGTAGAATCTCCCGGCTAAGCTCGACCTTGCATGCGCCTGGAACCCACCATGCTCGATACCCAGTAGCAGTATGCTCGGTACTCCTTACCGATCATGCTTGCTACAGCTGCTATCGGTACTGCTCGGTATCTCTCCCGGTACAGCAGATCACCCGATAGACCCCATGCACCCGTCGACACTTGACCTGCACACTAACACGGTTAGCACTTGGTAGGTTGTTCTACCACTCGGATAGCACCAGCTACCCGACTTGGACGCGGGATTGCTAGGTCCAACCGCCAAACCCTAGCTCTCGGCCGTCCCATGAGCTAAACCCGTAACAGTCTCCCCTGCCAATGAGACCCGATGTCCTCATCGGAAGTTTGAGCACTGCCCTGCCTCTTAATCCCTCTCACGCCTAGGTTTCCTTCCTTTTTCCACTTGAATCACTCTGTCTGCACCTTCGAAGCCCCCAGGTTGACGTACCTCTGCTTCAAAGTCCTTCCTACCTCTTGTTTGCCGGTGGTAGTAGAAGCTCTTTTAGACTAGCTCTTCAAACCGGATTGACCAAATCCCCTTGGAAAAACACACAAAGGAACCCATACCTTTACTTTGTACACCAGATTTTCTCTCCAAATCTGGGCGTGAGCGTCAGCATCACTTGTTCTCCACGCAGAATGATATGCCCTCCTCGTCAGGTCCACATCTCACCATTCAGCTCGTTGCACCTTACACGGTCCACAACCTCAGAGAACTAAGCCTCGTTAGCTGACCACAAAGCAGATTTTCTAGCTGCTCCGTGCAAGAGGTCCATGTTACGCACGCCTCACATACTCCTCCTAAGTAATGCATCCGTAACCTCAGTCCTTACTCCAGACTGAGCCTGGCTAGTTGTCATCGGTCACTCTCCTTCCGCTTGTACCCCGCGTACTTCCCCATAATTCGGCAAGCAGCCCACAGTTGGGTATTCCCGAGCACTGCTCCGAACAGCGTACTCCGAGACTCGATAGACTAACCCTGCTGTTGCTCCCTTCTCTTCGGGAATCTGGACCCCCTGGTCCATGAGATCGAGCTTCAAGATCTCAAGGTGAAGTTAGTGCTGCAGCATCCCAGTCACCAACTCTTTTCACTGCACCTACCCGGCTGGAAAACTCCAGTCACGAGTTTCACAAAAGCTGCGCTATCGGCTTCTGGCCAACAACGATTCACCCTAACACCGGGTATACATCCAGCCCCTACTGGATGTCCTTCCACTGGGGAATGTGGAACCTCAGCTTCTGTCTTAGTCTACTGGTAAGGAATATAGATAGCCGATTCCTTGCTGTCATAGACTAACCTCATCACCTAACCAACACTTTGAGTCAAGCCTCTGCTTTCTCCGTCAACCAAGTTTCTTGTTGTCGCGATCCATTTCCGCTAACTCTTTCTCCCTGGGTCTGGAATAAGGCATTAGCTCCATTGTCCTCCAGACAATGAACTCAGATCCAACAAGTAAACCCGCCATAGTTGGACAATGTACTCCCGACCAGCCCCTGCTGCCTTCCACCATCCCAGCATTCGTGAAGCGCGTCACCACTCCACCGGTTGCCTGGAACCCGGCCGTTCCAGAATTGGCTCCGATGATCACAGCTCCCAAACATTAGAAAGCTGTGAGGCATGGCTCCGACCATACCCCGACTTATACCCCCATAAGTCATTCAAAGATGACCCTACATGGCGCAATCCATGTACGAACTTCCAGTAATTGGCCAAACTCCTAGGAAGTTCTTCCCTCCAGTCACCTCTGTTGGCGTCCACTCGGCAATGGCATCCGCCTGATTCCTGCACTCGCACCTCTTCTTGGCCAATTCTAGGGAGGCTCAACTTCCCTAATCACGAACTCACACGACTCTTCACACAGAGAATGCTCCTTGAGCCCTGCATCAGATGACCCGCGTGAACCCTCCCTGGCTCACTACCTGATGTCAGGTCCAACTCATAGGAACTGGGTACTTCTTCCACACGGTCACCTCCTGTAATCCATGGTGCATGATGGCTGAATTTTCCCCCATCCAGGAACCACATCTGGATCTGTGTGAGTTCGTCCGGCACCACATTCTAGTGCACCGGCGCTGGTACCCTCCTGGGCACCAACTCGATCTGGTGAACGATCGTCTTCTCGGGAGACTCCTTTGGCAACTCGGTAGTCTTTGCACCTACCAGCAAATCCGGCACCACCACCACTTGGTCCGGTCGGATCTCTACCGTTCCTACAAGATCAGTCAAGGTCCCCATGCACTCTCAAGTCACCTGCATTGCTGATAGATGCTTTGTAAAGACCGTGAAATATATATATATATATATATATATATATGCGGACGTAGTTCGGAAGGACCGATATATTATATATTTGGTACCCGGTTAAGTGGTTACCCATGTGAAGGTACCGAACATTAAATGAAATAGGTGTAAAGGTATTTTCACATACCCTAGCCGTCATTTTCATTTTTATAAATTTGAAAGGGGACGTCATTTTTCACATACGGGTGTAAGGGCGTCTTCCTCACCTTAGCCGCCTAGTTCTCCTCTTCCTTACCGGGGCTTCTTCCTTTCTTGGGTATCCTTCTTATCTCCCTATGCTTAGTTTGCATGCATGTTCTTTTTAATTGATAGTAAGCTTGTTAATCATGTAACTAAAGTCTCAGATCAACAAGAAAGAAAAGAGCTAAACTAAACTGGAAAACTGAAATCCCGTCCATGGCCGACGGGTGCAAATTGTTGGCAAGATGTGCAACTATAAATAAGTTTGCAAGGCTTCCGCTCACAGCCCCAACGACCCCTCTGGTTGCTGGGTCTAAGGGATGGCTTGCCATGTCCCTGTTTTCCGGTGGGTGGCGGAATTGCAGCTGTGAGGGGGCGGAGTTGCATGGGTGATGGAAGTGGCGACGTTCTGCTGCAATAGGTGTTGTAATGGATGTTCAGAGGAGTAGACACTGGTTGTGCTTCGTCGACAGCATCATGGGTTCCATCACAACAGTTTAGGCCGCCGGAATAATCCACTACAGACCACCTTTTCGCGGAATTCATCGCAAGCCATGGTGCAGCACATGGTCGTCTTGGTTAACTGCTGTAAAACACGCACTTTAGGCTTCCAATGGGTTGCTGGAGAAGGTTGAAGTTGAGGGAGGACGTGATTATGGGTTTGGGTGCGAAGAAAAGGGGTGGAGAAGAAGGGCGTAGTTTGGTTTTGGTGCTGGTTTTGGTGCAGAGAAGAGTGGCGACGGGAAGAAGAAGAAGAAGAACAAGGAGGAGGAAGGTGGTAATTCTGTAAATACTAGTTGACTCGATATCGGACCCGAGTTAAAAATAATACGAACTCATAATAAATCCTTAAAAATAATTATTTTAATGGAGTTATGGGTAAAGTAACTAAACTAACTAATGATTGTATGAAATCGCCACGAGTAATAAAAATACGGTAATGATAAACGGTAGATAATTAATCGGCATAATTCAAGCGATTAAATTAAATCGAAGGGTTATAAGTAATTAATAAAATAAATATTTTTACCTTTACTATATTAAATTTAATATTAGGTAAATAAAGTGATTATTTTAATAAAGAGTTAGTAATGTAGAAAATGGGTTATTAAACTATAGTCGGGTAGCAATCACTTGCGTCGAACCTAAATAGCAAAATGAAAATAAATAAAGTTTGAAACTTTATTGAGTCGAATAATTTAAAATAATTGTATTAATAATATTTTTGAATAATGCAAATTATTTTAAATAATTTAATCGAACAACTTAATTAATTAAATTGCTATAAATAATAGTAGCTATAATAAAATTATAACCAGTAAACTAAATCATCAAGATTCGTGTTAAGTAATTATTGTCGCAAAGGAAAATTAAATACTAATCTCAAAATAAATTGGGAGACCACCTAATCTCAGAATGAGCTGGGAGACAATGTTTTAATCTCAGAATGAACTAGGAGACCATGACTAACCTCAAAATGAATTGGGGGACCATGACTAATCTCAAAATGAATTGGGAGACCACCTAATCTCAGAACGAGCTAGGAGACGATTTCTAATCTCAGAATGAACTGGCAGACCATGACTAACCTCAAAATGAATTGGGAGACCACCTAATCTCAGAATGAGGTGGGAGACGTTTTCTAATCTCAGAATGAGCTGGAAGTCGACTTTTACTAATCTCAAAATGACCTGAGAGACAAATTACTAATCTCAGAATGACCTGAGGGATAATTACTCTTTACTTGTATAATAACAATTAAAAAAATGATTGAAATGATAATAGGGATTATATTGACTTGTTTCATTTAATTATGCGGCTTAGTGGTTTTATCACTAAGCGAAATTGCCTCCGCAGGTGAGCAGCTTTGGACTAAAGAATAGAAGTGTGGTTGGACTTCCTTATTATTCTCTTGTGTTATAAATGTGGCTATGGGAAACGGTCCAAGACTGTGGGACAGTTATTTTATATTTTAGAGAACATGATTTATTGTTATGATTCATAGTATATGTTGCGAGAATTATTTGCTGTATTTAAATTTCATGTTCTGGAATGTTACATTTACATATTACACATTTTTAAGTAACACCCGGTCCAGTTCGGGCAGGTTGTTACATGCTCCTCCCTGACAGTGCTGTTCTTGACCCCAGAAGGTCTCTTCTGGCCACGAACGAAGCTTGCACCTGCCTCATCCGTAATCAGAACACCTTCCAGCTGTGGAAACACTCCCACCCCGGCAGTACGCATGAAGGAAATTCCTAGGATCAGGTCGAAATCGTCTAGCTCGATGACCGTCAAGTCCAATCGCCCTTCATACTCCCCCAGGCTGATCGGGACATCCCTAGCTATGCCCTCAATCTGCTTCGCCTGCGAGTTCACCGCCTTTATCTCACCGGTATTGATCCTGGTCTTCAACCCTAGCTCCAATGCCATCCCATTGGAAACAAAGTTGTGCGTAGCACCCGTGTCCACTAAGGCTGAAACTGCTCTCCCGTTCACTACACATGGAACGTACATCAAGTGAGCTCCTCCAGAAGCTACACGTTCAGCTCCCAACGCCCCGAGTATCTGAAGGGTAAACGCTCGGGCAAGAGGCTCCTCCTCTTGGTCCTGGTCTGCATCCGCTACCAAAGCATTCACCTTGCCTCGGCTCGGACACTCTTTTGCCCGATGCGGTCCACCGCACAGAAAGCACCCGGATGCTGGTACACCCGGCACTGGATCCCTGCTGCCCGACCCCATGTCCGGCACCCTCTTTGGCCGAAACGGCTTCCTGCCATCCCGTTGGCTGTTGTTGCCTTTGCCTCCCTGGAACTTCCTACTCGGGCCATCTTCTCTCAAGACCCCAGCATGCTTGAAGTCTACCAGGGCATCGGCAGCCACCAAAGCTGCAGGTAAATCCTGGACTTTCTGCTGCCTCAGTTCCGTCTGAGCCCATGGTTGCAAACCAGAGATGAAGTTGAACAACTTATCTTCCTCCGACATGTTTTTGATGTCGAGGAGACAAGAGCTAAACTCCTTGACATACTCACGCACTGTTCCGGACTGTCTCAATCGCTTGAGTCTGTCCCTTGCCTCCCATGTAGTGTTGGTTGGCAAGAATTGCCTCCGAAGCTCCTGTTTCAAGGAATCCCAGGTCTCCATTCGAGGTCGACCAGCACTCTCATCCTCCTCGGCGCGAGTTCTGTACCATAACTTGGCATCCCCCGATAGAAACATGCTGGCCAAAGAAACCTAGCACTCTTCGGGTATATTCGCAGCAACGAAGTACTCTTGAATGTCCCAGATGAAGTTCTCTAAGTCCTTGGCTGACCTAGCTCCCTCGAACTTCTTCGGCTCCGGCACCTTGAGCCTTCCCGGGATCGAGTTTTCCTCGGCTGCACGGTCAACCCCTCCGGGTTGAGGATATCTGGTGACCGCTTGCTTCAACAGCGCTACGTCTGTATGTAAAGCTTCTATGATATCCCGGAACTCTTCCAACAGTCCCGCCGTTGCTTCTTCTTTGATACGGCTGGTCCCGGGTATGTCGCTCACCCGAGTGCTCAAGTCCTTCATCCCTTCGGTTAAGGACTGTAGCTGCTCAAAGATGGTCCGTCCATCATCACTACTGGTAGGTCCTCCCACCAGCACTTCCAGCCGTGTCACCCTTTCTCGTGTGTCCATATCTTGGTATCTGCTTACTGGTAAAGTGTGGAGTCTTTCCTCTGAAAGTTGTGTTGTGCCTCGCAAGACCTTCGGCTTTCACCGAACTCCAAGCTCTGATACCTACTGTCACAGGGTCACCTTAGGGGATAAATTTTTTGCCCCTGCATTCCCCTGTGCGGCGTGTTTCCCTCCCTGGAAACACCAGCCACAACCGCACACGCAGCAATTTACTGCTATGCATAGCGCCCTCGGACCCCCTGCTCGCGAGTACCGCACGTACCCAGTCCCAGTACCGTGCTCAGCTACTAGCGCTGCTAGTACCGGTACCCGGTTACCAGTGATTGTACCGAACACACACACCGATCACCAAGCCGCAGTGACTACGCGTCCCAGTACCGGTCACCCACTCACCGGCATGACCAGATCTCGGAATCACCGATCTAGTCCTCGGTACCCAAACTCGACGCAACACCACGATATTACGGGAACTTGTCCCAACCTCTATTCCACTAGTATGAATACAGGATATACAAGTATCTACACCCTAGACTACTTGCCGGTCGTGGACATGCAAACCCCACGACCATGCCTCTCGACCCTCACTCGACAGGACTTCACTCACAACCCTCGGCTCCACCGCACAGGGTTGCCGAACAACTAGTATGTGAACCTTGGCCCTAAAGGCAGACGTCGACTACTCCAGCAGTCTCACCTTGGAGTCCCAGTCCGATGCTCGGCCTGGCTGCAGTAACTCCAAGGCGTCCCCTTGCCCGACCAAGTTTCTCTCCTCCACCGAGATCACTCACACACTCTTCACATGTTGTTCTACTTCCACGCTCTGCCTCTACACAAGGATGGCATCTCCTTATATAGACTCCCAGGCTAGTGTGCTGCACGTCATCACCTTGCATCCCCACCGTCGAACTCTTGATCAACGGCTCCAACTTGATGCTAGCACGTCATCTGCCCCTTGGAGTTCCATCACCGTTGGATCCCTGATCAATGGTTCCAGCTTGATCAGAACACATCATCTAACTCTTGATGTTCCCTTTGGCAATTACCAGAAACTCCCTTGGTGCACCTTGGCATGTGATCGAGCCCTCATGGTTCGATCCAGCCAACCCTGGTATCAGACCCATCATTGGCATGTTCCAGACCCACACCGCACCCAGTACCGGGATCCTGCTCCTGCTAGGACCCATGCGCTCGCTCAACAACCTCAACACCAGTATGGTCCTACCGGTAGTTGGCTCGGTCACCCTCTTGCTCGCGCCGTGGTGCCTGCTCGGCACGCACCACCCCATTACCGGTACACGCTGCTCGCTGCTGCTCGGTAATGCACGGCACTGGCTGCCCGGCATGCTCGGTCACTTGCACCCCTCGCTCCCGGTACTCGCGACTCCTACCGGTCATGCTGCTCGGTAGAATCTCCCGGCTAAGCTCGACCTTGCATGCGCCTGGAACCCACCATGCTCGATACCCAGTAGCGGTATGCTCGGTACTCCTTACCGATCATGCTCGCTACAGCTGCTATCGGTATTGCTCGGTATCTCTCCCGGTACAGCAGATCACCGATAGACCCCATGCACCCGTCGACACTTGACCTGCACACTAACACGGTTAGCACTTGGTAGGTTGTTCTACCACTCGGATAACACCAAGCTACCCGACTTGGTACAAGGATTGCTAGGTCCAACTGCCAAACCCTAACTCTTGGCCCATCCCACGACATTAAGCTAGTGGTGCGATAATGCACGGCGTCGTCCAGCAGGTGGATATTGTAAATAATAGCTCCAAACTTCTGAGTTTTCTGAAAGGCCAAATTAGTTTACCGTCGGCCGCTGGGCCCCAACATCGTCGTGGACCAATAAACACTTACACGATCCAACATGATAGACATCAATTTAATGATTCAGAAAGGCACCTTTCGTGGTTCACAATTGCCCACGCGTCTGCCGACGAATTACCTCTCCCCACGTCTCAACTCTTCACTCTCGCCCCCACCCACCCACCACTCCTAGGCAAGCCATCAGTCCCCCAAATCAATATCTGAAATCTCCTTCAATCGTCCACCATCCAATCTGAGTCTTTTAATTTGGCGATGGCGGCAATCGACGATCCCGGCGCGGCCCCGGCGGCTAGGGGCTTCCCTTTGTCGTCCGGGTGGCCGATGGCGGCCAAGCCCTGCGACTCGTGCAAGTCCCCGTTGGCCATCCTGTACTGCAAAATGGATGCGGCGTTTCTGTGTATGAGTTGCGACCGCAAGATACACGTCTCGAATTGGATGGGCTTGGCTCACGAGAAAGTTTGGATGTGCGAGGTGTGCGAGCAGGCCCCTGCCGCGGTCACCTGCAAGGCGGACGCCGCCGCTTTATGCGTCTCATGCGACGCCGACATCCACTCCGCTAACCCAGTCGCGCGCCGCCACGACCGCCACCCGGTTGTGCCTTTCTTCGAGCCGGTGGTCGCGGCCGCACGACACCAGGCCTCCTCTGGCCTCCTCCTCGCCAACCCCTCCTCATCGTCTTCCTCGGACAGCAAAGCGGAGGTTGGAGCTGGGCGGGAGGAGGCAGAGACCGTGTCGTGGCTGCTGCCTAATTCTGGGCCTAAGCTGGTTGAGCAGACCAAACCCGTGGAGTTCTTCTCGGGTGTTGATCCATACCTCGAGCAGGATTACAACTCGCCTGTGAACGTCCTTCGATTTGGATTCCAGAGCAGCGCCGCCGCAGACAGTCTTGTCCCCGTTCAGACCAACTCCTCAACCTCATCGCTCCCGCTCCCACTTCTCACACGACCTTCTTCCGATCCCGTGATCACGACCTGTAATTACCATGGCGTCGATTACCACTCCCGCAAGGCCTGCTACAGCTTTACCTCTACCAACCCATCAATTAGTCACAGTGTAATGAATCACTTCTCTTTTTCTCTCAAGTCAAAATTGAACGGTACAACGATCAATTCTTAGTTGGCCATCGCATTTTTTGACTAATTCAGGCATCTTCTTCGTCCTTGGATGTGGGCGTGGTACCAGAGGGGACCGACATATCGTTCTCGGGGACGGGAGTCGGTAATTATGCATTGGAGGTGGCCTGCGCTGGCCCTGGTAACGCGGCGACTGGCGCGCAGCTTACTGGGATGGACAGGGAGGCGAGGGTGCTAAAGTACCGGGAAAAGAGAAAGAACAGGAAGTTCGAGAAAACAATCCGGTACGCTTCGCGGAAGGCCTACGCCGAAACAAGACCACGGATCAAGGGCCGTTTCGCCAAGCGGACTGTGTTGAGGATGGAGGCAGAAGTCGACGGCCGTGCCCAGTTGTCCTCGGCCGCCGCTTTCATGGCAGCCGATCCTATCTACGGCGTCGTCCCCTCGTTTTGAATTAACGACGTGCTAGCTAGTAAAGAGTACCTGCTTTAGTCGAAGCTTAATTTGTTGCTAATGACTTCTTCTACAGATAATCGTGTTTGTAAATTGCTGCAAGCCTGCAACGTTTCATAATTTTGTGTTCTTTTACAGTTGTGCTGTGGAGGTGAAAAAACAGCAAAGTGTCCTTTCCCTTATGTTTTTGATGAAAGGGGGCGGTTTCTGTTCCATGCATCAGCAAATATATTTTATTTTATAGGTCTTCGGACGAGTTACTAGATTGGCGCATTCATATAGTGATAGTATTGATTGTCTATTAGCTGCATATATTGTATTGGGAAGGGAAAAAATAGTAGCATATTCGGCCATTTCGTAGTTACTTATAAAAAATAGAGTTTTGGAAATAAAGATAAAATAAATAAAATAAAAATATTTTTAAAATTTTAAAGATAAAGAAAATAGACAAGTTAGTTTATGTAATCTTTTTTCCTTATTTTCCTCATGTAGGAAAATTTTCTTCTACTCAACATTTTCTGCGGCGAACCCAACGAACCCTTAGAATATTTTGCGCATAAATATTTTTTAAAAATATTTTATGTTTTACGTCAAACAAACTTGTCTAACTTTAAACTGTGATTGAAATAACAAGAAGTGCCTTACGGCGTGAATTGTAAGCTTCATATCTCCCTATTTTGGTAAAAGCCGGAGTTTCTATAGCTTGCATTGACAATCTATTCCTGGGCTCTGATTGGTTGATTTAAAAAGTATAATAATGCCGCAGAAATGGAGCAATAATTGGAGAGTTTGGTGTGATGACGGTCCCCACTATTAGCCCAATTGGCCGACCATGATTAAATATTCCATGATGTGTACCTTGACTAGATCACTTCCCTTCAGCTAAATGGGCATGAAAAATTATGTGACACTGACCTCTTAATTTATAACTGATTATGAGATTGACTAATCGATGAGAACTTAGTAAGTTAAAATAAATCATAGATCGGAAATATTTGTGTATAGGCTACTAAAGGAGTATTATGTTTAATAGTACTGTGTACATAGATATTACGTCATGTGCACCTTATGCGCACCTTGCGTTTAAATTTTAGAAATAGGCCCCTATTCAGAAATAGTACCATCCAAATATTTAGATGGTAAAAGATATTTTGATGGTCAAAATACCTTACGAGCAAATTATTGATTGTAACGTTTGATGCTAGGATTCTCTGAGTAAAGGCTACAATGAGGTTTTGAGGTAAATTTACCGTCAAATTCAAAATACTGATGATAAATGTTTCTTTGTCGTAAGAAAATATATTGATGGTAGCCAATACATGACATTTTGGCAGCGTTTTTCTTTACCATCAAAATATTTAAACGTTAAAACAGACATTATTACCTATCAATACTCGGTGTAATTTTTCTTTTACAAAAATTCGAGGGAAATTTTTCATGAGAATCAAGCTGGTTGGCTTTCTGTTGTACATTAATTTGATTAAATTATATACACTCGCAATTAAGTAGTGGTGGACACTCAAAATAATTTTAGGAGGGAATTTGTGAGATGCTAAATACATTGTGTATGGATTTTGCGTCCGAAATAATTAATATGGGGAACACCGATGTTAATTACGCACATGTTAATGTATAATCTACTTTAGGATAAGTACGTCAGGATGTGTTGGTTCAATTCTAATTATGGGTTAGGATGGAATTAGAATTGGGTTATTAGGTCACACTTGTCTTGGGAGGAAATCGATCAGGTATCCATACTTAGAAAATTCGCATCTCCTAAGATATATGTCTAAAAATTGTGAAATTTTAGTAGTAGAAAATAGATGATCGAAAGTTTCAAACCCAAAAAAAGAAAGAAAATCACTTAACTTGGATGTGTACAACTTCATTGATAATTATTTACATCCGATACTACGAACAGGAAATGTATATACGAGATTAACTAAGTTCCCATTTTACGTTTGACCATTAAAATAGACTAGGGATTACATGAGGTCGTAGGGAAAGCTATAAAATGACAACATTAAGGTTTCGTTGAAGCCGTTACAAGCACGTTTGGCCTCCTCCACATTTTTCTGTCTTCCCTTCTTCCTTGGTCTCTGCCGGCAGTGATTTGATACCATGGATCACTTCATTCGTTGCTGTTTTGAAGAAGGATCTCCCACCTCTAGATCACGAGTTTCTGTAGGTAATTCAAACTCTAGGATGATTAATAATGTAAATTATGTATGCATATGATAGAGATCATGATCTATAGGAATAATTCTATATTTTATTGTATGGTGTCTGGTGAATTACATGTATGTTGTGATAGTCGTATGTTTATTTTTATTAAGAATTTCTTATGTAATGTTTATTAATCATCTAAATCAGTGATTGAATAAGAATCATGAATTGGCTAGAAGTATAGTATAAAATAAATACGAGAATTAAGTGGCTAATACATTAGAATTGAGAAAAAGCACATGACAGCTCAAACCATTTGAAACGTAATTGCTACTTTCTTATTATTGAAAATGTTGTATTGTCCGTATAATTAATGGAAATGTTGTATTTACCCAAACTGGTATAATTATACAAAATGTTGTATTTTCCTAAATTGGTATAACTCTATGAAATGTCGCATTTTCCCAAATTGGTAGCCTTTGTCGGCACTATTCTATGAATGAGCTGGGAGACGATTTTTAATCTCAGAATGAACTGGGAGACCATGACTAATCTCAAAATGAATTGGGAGACCACCTAATCTCAGAATGAGCCGAGAGACATTTTCTAATCTCAGAATGAGCTGGGAGACGTTTTCTTATCTCAGAATGAGCTGGGAGATCATTTCTAATCTCAGAAGGAACTGGGAGACCATGACTAAACTCAAAATGAATTGGGAGACCACCTAATCTCAGAATGAGCTGGGTGACAATTTTTAATCTCAGAATGAATTAGGAGACCATGACTAATATCAAAATGAATTGGGAGACCACCTAATGTCAGAATGAGCTGGAAGAGAATTTTTAATCTCAGAATGAATTGGGAGACCATGACTAATCTCAAAATGAATTGGGAGACCACCAAATCTCAAAATGAGCTGGGAGACAATTTGTAATCTCAGAATGAACTGGGAGACCATGACTAATCTCAAAATGAATTGGGAGACCACTTAATCTCAGAATGAGCTGGGAGATGATTTCTAATCTTAGAATGAACTGGGAGACCATGACTAATCTCAAAATGAATTGGGAGACCACCTAATCTTAGAATGAGCTGGGAGACGTTTTCTAATCTCAGAATGAGCTGGGAGACGACTTTTACTAATCTCAGAATGACCTAAGAGACAAATTACTAATCTCAGAATGACCTGAGAGATAATTACTAAAGACTTGTGAAACTATAATAAAAAACGGGTGAAATGATAATATGGATTTTATTGACTTGTTTCATTTAATTATGCGGTTTATTGGTTTTATCACTAACGCGGAATTGCCTCCGCAGGTGAGCAGCTTTGGACTATGGAATAGAAGTGTGGTTGGTGGTTCTTTTTCAACCAACCTAGGTATGGTGAATCGATAATAAAGTTGGACTTCCTTATTATTCTCTTGTGTTATAAATGTGGCTATGGGAAACGGTCCGAGACTGTGGGACGTTTATTTTAAATTTTAGAGAACATGATTTTTTGTTATGATTCATATTATATGTTTCGAGACTTATTTCCTGTATTTCAGTTCATGTTCTGGAATATTACCGTTACATCAATTATATTTTTAAGTAACGCCTGGTCCGGTTCGGGCGTGTCATTACAGGTGGTTAAGAGCTTGCATTGTTGACTGAGGAGGTGACTGGGAGAAACACTTAGCCTTGGCTGAATTCACCTATAATAACTCTTACCAAGCCAGTAAAGGGATGACACCATTTGAAGCCTTATATGGTAGGCCCTGTAGATCTCTATCGTGCTAGCTGGAGTCTACCGAAGCAGTTATAGTCGGGCCAGAGATGGTGAGGGAAGCAACTGAAAAGGTGAAACTCATTCAGCAAAGACGTAAGGCAGCTTAGGATGGACAAAAGAGTTATGCTGATACTCGAAGGAAAGACCTAGAGTTCCAAGTTGGGGAGTTTGTGTACCTAAAGACATCTTCTACGAAAGGGGGGATCAGATTTAAAATATTAGGGAAGTTGAAGCCAAGATTCATAGGACCGTTTCCAATTCTGGATTGAGTTGGGAATTGTGCATATAGATTAGCATTGCCACCAAGCCTACCTGGAGTACACAATGTTTTCCATGCGTCAATGCTAAAGAAGTATGTACGGGATGAGGATCATATCATCACAAATTTTGAAGACTTAGAGCTACAATCAAATTTAACCTATGAGGAAAAATCGATCTGCATCCTGGCAAGAGAAATAAAGACACTTAGAAACAAGGAAATTCCTTTGATAAATATTGTGGAAAAATTAGTGGTCAGAAGAAGCTACATGGGAGACTGAACAAGAAATGGCAAGGAAATACCCTAGCCTATTTGTGGCATAGGAGTTTTATATTTGTAGTAGCATAAACTGATCCCGAAGAAATAAATAAAATTAATCATGATTGTTCTGTTGACC